>CP092864.1:120353070-120367892 GCA_030710605.1 Cordylochernes scorpioides
TCTTTTTTCCCCTTGAAAATTCGTTGAATAGAGCATTTTTTATATTAATAATAATAATTTTCATCGCAGTAAGGGCAGTAGAGTTTGTATTATGTATAAAAGAAACATTCGTGCTTTTAGGTCCTTTCATTTTATATGTGTGGATGGCGCGTTGTTGCTTTGTGTTAATTTATATCTGGCTGGCCTTGTCTTTATTGTTTGCGGAAGAGCATTGCTCGATGCGAATATTTGAATGTGGTTATACTGTCCTATAAGCTTATGTCCATAGTTTTCTTGAAAACCATTTCTGAGATTCTATCCTTCAGTACTGCGTATATAAGCAGAATCGTCCAATACAGTATTAGAGCTCTGAGAAGCGGTCTGGTGGATTAAATTGGCGAAACCGCTGGGAGGGTTCACCACTGATGAGCCAAGCCCTCCCAATATATATTTTTTCATCGCAGTAAGGGCAGTAGAGTTTGTATTATGTATAAAAAAAAACATTCGTGCTTTTAGGTCCTTTCATTTTATAATAATAACAATATTACACTAATTAATATATATTTATAAATAAAACATATACTGTTATACCAAACAATGTCAATGGTTGATCAGATGTTTCGGCGGATACCTGCCACAAGGGAATTCGGAGATTTCTCTTTATAGAGATAGCAGCGAGTCGTTCAAATATCGGGTCAACCATAAAAAAAAGTCGAAATTGTTTGATGTGGAAGTTTATTATTTCTACAAGAAATTCATCAATAGAAAATAAGTTTCACACTGATCAAAATACATATTCATTCCTGCCTTCACAGCTTTACAAAATAAACCTGCAGTCCAGGGCCAGGTCTCCTTAACTTTTTTTTATTTCTCTAGCTTTCGAGGCAATATGCCCTTCAAAATAAGACCTAGAAGTTTTACTTCCAGCCAACTATACACGCCGAAAATAAATCTAAATATTATATATCAAATTTAATTTAACATATTACAAAATAGTATATATAATTCTGCTTTTATTAGTGTGAAATTTGCTTACTTAGAGTTTCTCTTAATAAAATATATAACTTCCTGACTCCCTGCCGGCCTGGAACTACCTGGTTCACCGCAGCTCTCCCAATAACTAGACTTCTAGACTGTAGCTGTACAGCTCGGTGTAGTTGGCGATTTGTGCTCCAGGAGCCCACCTCTATTTTCTCTCAATTGTCAGAAGGACAGAGTTACCTGGTATTCCCACTGTTGTCCCCGACCGGTCCGTCGAGTCTAGATAAGAGGAGGAGCAGTAACAAGCTCACTAAAAAACCTGGGCTCAGCTGGCCCGGCTGATAGTACCCTGTTAGGGCTCCTAATCCAGGGATGCAAGATGAGCAGCGTTTGTACTCCATGTTAGGAGTAGCTGCACATGGCGTCTGTTCCTCATGTCAGAGGTGGCCATTTCTTTTGGAGCTAAGTCGGTCTGCCACTGAGTAGTGCTCCCAGTCTTAATGACAAAGGCAGACGCATTCTACTTCACCCAGATCCTAATATGATTGAGTGTAGGGAAGAAGAAGAAGATAAGAGGGAATACCAGGAAACTGTCCTCCTGACTATATGATAAAAAAAAAATAGTTTAAAAACTTGGCCCTAGATTGCTTGTTGATTTGTAAAACTAATCAAAATGTTTATTAGCCTTACCAATATTTTATTTTTCATCAGTTCCGTAAAATGCTAAGCATACATTACCAAATTAAGAAAAAGGCATCTCCTAATCGTGCAACTAAAATTGCTGATGGCTCTCGCCATCTGTTTTTCATATATTGTTAAATTGATCTCCCACTATATCATAGAATGCAAATATTTAGGTGAAGAAAGAGGAAAAACTCTTTAAAACACCTCCTAGAGATTTAGCAACCCACTGAAGACGCTGAGAACTATTTCAGAAAATAAAAATATAGCAATAGAACTCTATAATTTCTACAGATCAATTGTGAATAGATTGATACATAAAAGAGGTAGAGAGGAAAGTTTTAGAACAGATGTGTAAATAAATCCATTTTCAAACAAAGGCTCACGTGCACATGGGGAAAGGGAGGAGAAATTGCTGTATTGTTTTGTTGTTGTATGGCGAATCCATACAGGGCAATGGGCCCTAATAAAAGCCTTTTTGTTGTTTATATTGTTAAATTGGGCAGAGGTTATAAAACTTCGATGTCAAAGGCTAAGTTATACATTATGTATAAAACATCTATATATTAATATATTATTAGCACACTATAATATAAAGTTAGTTTTTCAAATTAGCAATTAATTTTTATTACCTTAACGTCAATAATGGAGCATACATATTAATTAATATTTTTCTAGCTAAATTCATCGCAGTTCTGTATCTATTCAATTATGTTCTGCTTTTAAAATTCATTTTTAAATTAAAAAATAGCAGGAAGGGGGATGGAGGCAAAGCTTTTTAATTGTTAATCAAAATGCAAATTTTCCGTTCATAATTTTCATTAAACATTGTATAGGTTATTGAAAATCATTAATTACAAATTTGATAACGGTATTTCCGACGTACTCAACGGTTAATGAAGCTAACCAGCATTCTATAGAATAGTTAAATCTAATTAGTAGGCTTAATAAAGTTTAATGGTTTATTATTAGACACTGTTTATTCTGCCTGCAGATTTATTGACTCAAATTCAGCAAGTGTAATCAGTCTCTAATATTGAGATTCATCACCCAATACATCGATTGGTCCAATGTAAAGGTGAAACAACTAAATACTGTTAATAAATCCATGCACACAACCAATTTTAATTCAATATTGGACTCTCCTTAATTGTTCTATTTGTTAGAAAATGTGTCAATTTCCTTAATTAAAACAAATTATTTATTGGAATATAAACCACTATGTTCTCAGTTATACAGTAAAACCTCCATGAGAGGACACTCGCGCTAAAGGACACCTTTCTACAAAGTACAGTTTTTCATTTGCAAAATTACTATTTTTTCTATTTAGAAACTCTCCGGTAAGAGGACACCTCTCCCTAAAGGACACTTTAGTTCTTAAATTAGGTGTCGTCTACAGGGAGGTTCTACTGTATTAATGTAAAATTTAATTTTAAAAAAGTTTTTGAAATATCCTGTAAAATTATGAAAAGGATATTTAAGGCCAGAAGTGCGTGAGAACGTCAAACAGTGTGAAAAAAATGAATGAATGTAAAGGACCTTTTTTTTTTGGTCATTGAGGTACAGCTTGCACCACGCTGATGAGGGCCAACATCTTGTAACGCATGCGTGATTAGCTTTTCTTGAATAATCAAGAATGGGTATTTGACCTATTCTGGAATAATTAAAAATCAAAGATTAGTTAATATTTATTCATACAGATGGCGCAAGCCATCATCCAATTTTAGTTGCACGACCAGGAGATACCTTCTTCTTAATTTTATTCATAATATTTGTTATTCAATGAATTAAAATCATGACTGCATCATAAAAACAAATAATCAATAAAAATATCAATATTTTATTTATATCATGATTATATACAGTAGAACCTCCCTTTACCGGACACCCTGCTAACGGACACCTCTCCACAAAGGACAGTTTTTATTTGCAAAATTACCATTTTTTACTATTTAGCAACTCTCCGGTAAGAGGACACTTCTCCCTAAAGGGCACTTTGGCTCTGCAATTAGGTGTCCTTTACAGGGAGGTTCTACTGTATATATCAAACTACTACGCACTACCTATTTTCAAAAAGATATACCATATATCTATAAGAAAAGTTAAAAATCCCCACTTTATATATTTTTCCATTAAAATTACTTATAAAGATTATAAATTTAATTAGAAGATTTATGAAGATACAGTTCACATATATAAGCTATACAAAGTCTATTCAAATTGAATCAATATCGAATTTACATATTTTGTGATAGAAAAATGATGGCTAGATATTAACGTTATTTGATCCTGAATTTAAAAATATTCAAATATCAGACTAACTTGTCATTTTTTGGATCAGAAAATTTGATACTGATGGATGAATTACTTGAATTTTCTGAAATTGCTCGTTTTTATTAACCATTATTTAGACCTCTTGTTGAGTGCAGTAACATACACCAAATATGGTTTTAAAACACTACAAAAATTTCTCATTCTTAAAAATTTGATGATTGAATGACAACATTTGGCATGTGAGGAGTTTTCAGTGGATGTCCTTCATTACTTTCTACGAAAAAAAGTATATTTGAGAGAATCATTTATTCTAAGGAACGGAAGGGTGAAATTGGCTGCTTGATATTTGAGATTGAATTTCTTTTTCCATCGGTCTAACTACAGAAACTTCTTGTAAAATATGGAAAAATAGTACAAATGTGAAATTTTACTGTGAGATAAAGAGCAAGCCATCAGAAACTTTCAGTTTTACGATAAGGAGATGCCTTTTTTTCTTCTTGTAAAATGTTCTTTTATACTTCCCTCTATCATAAAAATTTCATGATTCAAGATCCACGAGAGAGAATATTCTGTAGCTTTTAAACGATTTACACAATTTCATCTTGAATCATGAGAGAAATCTGGTGAGTGATCACAACCAGCTGTGATGCGGTGCAGACTGCCCGAGGACCGAGGCGGGGGGCTCTGCCAGCCCTACCACGGCGCCACGTGCTCGCAGTTCCTCCGTAACCAGACTGTCACGGCCGTCCGTGGTGTGGAGGAACGGCTGGCCGCGATCCTCACCTCCCTGGCCGCCTTCAGTCCGAGTGCCGGGACTCCGTGCCACAGGTACCTTCATAGGAAACATATTACACATAAAACAAACTTTTACTGCTTCTATTGCAATGAGTAAATTGTGAGAGGGCTTGGCTAATTAGTGTTGAACTCTCCCAGCAGTTTCTCCAATTTAATCCACCAGACCTTCTTTTAGAGCTCTGATACTGTATTGGATTATTCTGCTCATATATTCTACACTGAAGGGTGGAATCTCAGAAATGGTATTCAATAAAACTATGGAAATAAGCTTATGGACAGGTAGCCTCGCCTCTTCTTCTCTTTATAGATATGTGTGGGCTAACCTAATTATTATTGACTGCCTAAAGCATTTCGTACTTTCAGAATTATTTTCACATTCAAACATGTACAGTCAAGGAAACCTCGTTCCCAAAAAAATGTTCATTATCTTAACACTTTAACATTTGTAGAAAATAGAAAGACATTTGAAAGTCAGAATTGATAGAAAATCTGTTCCAAACAACTAGAAGACTTATTCAGAAACGATGGCTATTGTTAGCATTTATTTCAGATCCAGGTCTGCAACACTCTCTTCATTTTTCATACTGGTCAAGTGCTCATGATGTCCACAGGGTAAAAGACAAATGATTAATTAGCGAAGAAATCATTTAAACACCTAATGGCAAATATAATTAGGAAAAATAACTGAAGTGGTGGTTGGTCATGAAACCAGAATGAATTCCGACACACTCCCATATAATGCCTCACATAACAGAATAGACGATATCTGAAAATTGAGAAAAATTGCCTGGATAAAAAGAATTGAAATGTCTACTATCCTCGGTTCATACTTCTCTGCCTATTCTTATCTGTCTATGTTGTTGTTGTCGTGTCCAATGAAGAGTCTCAGATGTCTCCATGCATCTCTATCACAGTAGTCACAATGTCCACTATCTTGGGTGTGTAAAGCTGCTGTTCTGGGTCCATTTCAATTTTCTGTTGTTTTTGTTGTCGTGTCCACAATGAAGAGTCTCAGATGTTCCCGTGCATCTCTATCACAGCAGTCGCAATGTCCACTATCTTGGGTGTGTAAAGCTGCTGCTCTGGGTCCATGTCAATTTTCTGCAAGGCTGCGGCCATTGCTCCTCTGTCTATGGTGTTGGCATAAGGTTCTCTGTATGAACCGAGGTTAATGTCTGTTTTGTGCTTTAATCCAGCCTGTTTTTCATAATTTCCAAATATGTTAACTGAAGGCTGTGTGTCCGCAGGTACCTGGTACCCCTGCTGTGCTACCACAACTTCCAGCCATGTGGCCGGGGCCGCGAGGTCTGCCCCAAGGACTGCCAGAGAGTCCTGGGTGAGTTCTGCCCCCGGGAGACACTGCAGGTGGTGAAGGACCACCCCGCAGCGCGACCATCGGCCCTACTGCCAGATTGTATGATCCCGGCCAGTCCGGAGTGTCTACCGCTGGACCTCCCCACGTCTCTCGCCGTTTTGGAAGGTATCACCCTTTGTCTGACATCTATTTCTATTCATTATGAAAAAGGCATCTCCTTATCATGCAACTGAAAGTAGCTGAAGTTTGCACCATCTATCGGAATAAATATCAACTATTCTCGTTGATTTATTTCGAATTTATTCCGATAAATGGCGCAAGCCATCAGCAACTTTCAGTTGCACGATAAGGAGATGCCTTTTTCATAATTTAAACATCTTATCCCAGTACAATATCACATTAGTAATATTTTTTTCACATATTTCTATTCACTTAACATTTTTATCTCTGCGGAATTTATAATATAATCGGCGATCTCCTCAGTTTAATGGCTGTAAGGTTTAGGATCAAACCTGGTTAAAGACCGTTATGTTACGGTCCAAAATACAATATCTCTCTATATAAAAGTCTATGTAACTAGAAAGACATCTCTCCCATTGATTATAAATCGTTTTGATGCATAATAAAAAAAGAAAGTGATTCCTCTCTATAGGTACATGAATATAATCCTTCCGCATATTTATGTTGTATAAAAGTCTATGTATGTATGTTTAACTAATTATATATTCGTTTATTATACGAATATTCAATATTTAACTAACTTTGCTGATATTTTAACAAAATATAGAGTAATTTCAAGAAAGGAATTTATCACATTTTCAACTAGAAAAATATATTCAACTGAGATTTCTGGAAACAACTACGACAACAACCTGGCTTTCCTTCAGACTCAATTTTTTCTTTTCTATTTTATTCACAAATCCAGTTGAAGTTTTACTCCTATGACAGCTCCAAGCAAATTATTTCAGAAGATTTTCAAGGATGTCCGTTTAAATTTAAGAGTATCCTATTAGGGTTATAACTTGCTAACATCTGGTAACTTTACTAATACACAAGACCATCCTATTAACCAGATTTTTAAAATTGAAATTTCGTATTCAACTGTTCATATGACCAAATTTAGCATTATCCTAAATTTCATAAATTAAAACGAGATCGAGCAAGTTGCGCATGAAGATTTCCCATAATAGAAAAAGGAAAAAAAGCCAAAGGACACACTATTGATTCTATGATTTTTTTCTATTAAAAAATTAATTTATTTAAGAAGAAAATAGAGTGCCATTTGTATATTAAATGTATTTTTATTACGTGAGAATTTTGATACCTTTGAATAAATTTAAGCATTTATCACACACACGATGTATCAATGTTCACCATTGATCAGTAAGCCTTCTCAAAATTTCTCACCTAATGTTTGTATTCGGGAAGTTTGATCTCAATATGGAAATATTTTATTTATTTCAACACACAAAACGCGATATCCCGGCCTAGGGATAATTGCGTCGATTTACATTTTTTTAACAGAAACAGTTAAAAACATATTATACAAGAAAAGGTAATCGAAATAAAAAGAGAAACAATAAAATATATTAGGAACCTGAACCTTTCAGGTTTGAAAGAAAATCGTAAATATATTTACAAAAATATTTAAACCTATGATAATTCTCTCTGCTATATACAAATTGATATATATATTGAATATGGAATAATATGAAAATAAAATGTGGCAATATAATTATACCTTTACAAAATAGCAAGTTAAGGTGGGTCTTAGTATATTTAATCAAGGTATTCAAGAAAAGATGCCATAAGACAAAGTTAGAAACGCCGACATTCATTCAGGACCCGCAATAATCTCTTTAACAGAAAAAGAACGTACAGGACCTATAATAGAATCCCAGCTATAGAAGAACAAGATAATGCTTGATATCCAGTACCTGAAATAATCACCCAAACTATAGAAAAGCGATAATATTCTATAAAAGCATAAGACTCCTCTTCTGTCAAAATATACGTCAAACAGAGGCGCCTACTAAGAATAATATTAGTATCCTGGACCCATTTCGTCATTCAATCTATAGAAAACCAAAAGGCATATTAGAATCCAGGACCTTCTATCATCAAAGTTTCATGAGAAGAAGATACATCCAGAACCTGAATTCATCTCCAAAGCAAAAATAGGACAAGAGGCATATTGGTATCTAGGACCTGAAATCATTACTCAATCTATAGGAACTTTAGAAAAATAAGAGGTATGTTATCCAATAGTATCCAAGGACCTTCTATCATTTACCAAATTTCAGAAGAATAAGATACAGCCAAGGATTCAGAACCTGGAATCATCTCCTAAGCTATATAAAAACAAGAGGCATTTTGGGATCCAGGACCTGATATCATCACCCAATCTAAAGAATCTATATAAAAACAAGAGGCATGTTAGTATCCAAGGATCTGCTATCATCTCCCAAAATTCACAAGAATAAGACACATCCAAGGATCCAGGACCATCACCAAGCTATATAAAAACAGAAGATGCCCAGGCATCAATCAACTCCCGTCCCCACCTCGACCACAGGGGAAATAAAATGCAATAAAGAGGCGGAGTCTGGTTCTTTTACCCCAAAATATTTATTCTTTTAAAGTTCTATCCTTGTGCGCTCTATGTGCTTCTTTCCACTCGAAAGGTTGCGTTTGAAGAAGGGCGGTCATTTCCTCTGAAATAAATTTCTTTTGGCATACTTTTTTTTCTATAAATTCAATTTACTTCTATCGATTAAATTTGCATAATTACTTTTTCCAATGTTAATTTATAATTGTAAATATTATCAAATGATATCTATACAGACCTTAATGCAATTATTAAAGTTATTGAATGAGAGGGCTTGGCTCATCAGTGGTGAACCCTCTCACCGGTTTCGCCAAATTAATCTCCAGACAGCTCTACTATTGTATTGGATTGGTTTTGTTATATACCCTGCATTTAATATTTTGCACGGATAAATTTACTGGCAATGCGTTTCTTTTAAATATCATCAAATATTATCTCTACAGACCTTACTGCAATGATATGAGTTATTGAATGAGAGGGCTTGGCTCATCAGTAGTAAACCCTCTCAGCGGTTTCGCCAAATTAATCTCCAGACCGCTCTACTATTGTATTGGATTGGTTTTCTTATATATCTTGTATTTATTATGTAAGACAGCTCAGGGGTGTTTAGGGAACCTATGGACATAAGCTTATAGGTCTGTAGTGGTGCATATTTATAAATAAAATAAATTGCATCGAGCAATGCATTTTCTCAAGAGCGGATTAATTTGACGAAGAAACTGCTGAGAGGGTTCACCACTGATGAGCCAAGTCCTCTCTCTCATTTAATAACTTTAATCATTGCAGTAAGGTCTGTAGAGATATCATTTGATGATATTTATCATTAGAAACACATACACTAAAATAATTTTAAAAATAAGGCTTATTTTGGATTATAATAAAATTATTTATTAATCCAATATTTCGATGGACCAATCGTCCATCTTTTACGAGATATTTTGTTATGAAGCACACAGCAGGTCGCTTGCTTCAGGTGAGCCACGGACGTCTTGCAAGCTTGTTGGGCGATAAACCATCTAATATATACATTTTTCAAATATAAATATTATGGATTACTCTATAGCGTTATTTTTCAAATATATATATATATTATTATGGATTGCTCTATATTCAGAACTAAAATAATCATTACCAATTTTATCGATAGATGGTAATTTGAGAATAATAATAGCTTTAATATATGAAACCATATGAGAAAGAGCATTGCTCGATGCAATTTATCGTAACTACATGTATGTACCTCTACAGACCTATAGAGTTATGTCCATAGGCTCCCTAAACACCTCTAAGCTGCCTTCCAATACAAGAGTAGAGCGGTCTGGAGATTAATTTGGCGAAACCGCTTAGAACGTTCACCACTGATGAGCCAAGCCCCCTCATTTAATAACCTTAATATTCTCAGTAAGGTCTGTAGAGATAATATTTGATTATATTCATTATAAGAAACACTTTTCTAAAAATATATTACAGAAAATATTTGTATACAAAAATATCTTCCAATATTAAAATTGAATAAAAATTAAAGTGCCAAATTTCAAGTGTATTTTATATAAAAATAGAACAAATATTTATTTATAAATGAAAGATTAAAAATAAAAAAAGAAGGAATTAGTATTTGTGATGAGGTTCCCCTCACCGTTTTCATCAGTATCTCATTGAGCCTGATAATATCTATCTCTCTTATTCTTGCACACCGTACTACAACAAAGCACTTTCCCTCTGGAATAACCTTTTATATCAAAATAGACATCAATTTTCCTTCCGTATGAACTCAATGCTTCTATGAAATAACTCTAGGATCTGACAGCCAAAATCTTATTCGACCTCTCTCTCTCTTTTTGTTTTGAGTTGGGTAACCTCGACCTGCCCACTCTGTGGGAAAGAACTCTCGCAGTCCATCGGTGGCGGAGTCTTTCTCGCGGTGGGCGCCACCAATGAAGACCTTGTATATATATATATATATATACGAGCACATGTGCTCGTGGTCAGGAGATGCCTTCTTCATTTTTAATATCAACACCTGACCCACTTATCTTTTATTTTTTTCTATTGTTTTTTTCATATATATAGATATGTATATTTATTATCTATTTATTCATATATCTATTATTTTTAATCTTATTTATTCATTTTATGTATTTAACCTTATATAATCTTATATGGACGTTATAATAAATCAGTTTCAATCTCAATCTCAATCTCTCTCTCTCATTACTATAATAGGAAATATCACATTGGAATAAAGAGGTAGAATGTTGGCAATTTCATAGTTACAATCGTGATTAAAATTCTCTATATCGTACAAGCAGGCGTTGAAGAGCATATTAAAGATACCAAGGCGACAGCTCCAAACAAAAGTCTTAAGTCCAAGCGCAGTAAAGATGTGTCAGATAGGCCGGGGATAAGTCGCACCATGTCAGGCTGTGAGGAAGATGTATTGAAGTCAGCTCACGCGACCTTCCTCCTTGAGATTAACTTTCATCCCTCGACTGAATATTTGACACTGGAATTTATTCTTGATGGAATCGGCTCTAAACGGCTGCTTGCACTCCCGACCTATGACAACTCAGTTTTCTTCATTATTAAAAGCTACTTTGTATCTGTTAGGATTTTATAAGTTGTTTTTTTCTAGATTAATTTATTTATATTTTGACCAGATGACTGGACGATTTTACATGTATATAATTGGTTTTTAATGATGTAAATGGGTTAGTCATGAAAGGAAATTAAAAGTGTTGATTTTCTTAGAGGTGTTAGTGTTTACTCTGCTCGATTGGTAGAATAGGAGAGAATTGGTTTCCTAACAGGTTATGGGCCCAGCACGCTTCCACTGCGCCGTAGAGAGAAATTAGAAGTTTAGGCTAAAGAAGAAAAAGCTAGAAGTTAAAGCTGAAGAAAGTAAAGAAGAAAAAGCTAAAAGGGAAAGCCAAAGAAGAAAAGTTTGTTAGGCTAACTAAGATAGAAAAATAGAATTTGATTATAAGAAATTTGAGTGATTTAAAGACTGAACTTTGTGCAACGAAGAAGAAGAAAAAAGCTTTGAGTTATAATTTTTTGTCAGATTTGCATACCTAGAAATATCAATGGCTGACGAGTTAAGAATACCTAAACTAGATGGGAATAATTATTATACCTGGGCTATAAGAACTAAATCTATTTTGATCCAGAAGGATATATGGGATGCGATTGAGCCGGGATTTCCTAGGGAAACTTCAGAAAAACAGAAGCTGAAAGATAGTTTGGCATTATCTGTCATATTACTAGCAGTTGAGGATTCATTCCTAGATGATATCGGTGATTGCAAGCGAGCGATTGATGCTTGGCAGATACTGGAGGATATCCACACAAAATATGGCTTGCTGCACATATTACAGCTACTGAGAGAATTTTTCAATATTGTCAAAAGAAATGACGAAGACATGAAGGAATATTTCGTGAGAATAATGGAATGTCATAGAAAATTAGCAAAGTGCCACCATGGATTTGGGGATGGCGAATTAGCTTTGATTATGCTATTGGGATTACCAAAGAGTTACGAGCCGCTGATTCTCAGTTTAGAACAGCAAGAAGAGAAGCTATCTACTAGTGTGGTAAAATCCAAGTTACTTTTAGAAGAAAAAAGACAGAAACAGCGTCAAATTCCTCAAGAAGATCCTAATTGCGCTTTTGCGGTAAGAAGAAAAGAGGATACATGCAAATCACCATGTCAAGAGCGAAAAAAATTCGAATATGATCAACCAAGGAATTATCATAATACGTGGACGGAAGGGAAAAGGGAAAATTATAACTACCCGAGGCAGATAAGGTGTTTCAGTTGTGGCAGGTTAGGACACATAGCAAGGAATTGCAGATTTGCCAACTCCTCAAGGAGAATTAGCGAAGGTATCTCCAGGCAGATAAGGTGTTTCAGTTGTGGCAGATTAGGGCACATAGCTAGGAATTGCAGATTTGCCAACTCCTCAAGGAGAATCAGCGAAGGTATGCTGAAACAAGGTACGCTAGACCTGACTCATAAGTTCCTATTTGCGAACAACTTTAAAAACAATAATTCGCAGAATATCTGGTTTCTGGACAGTGGAGCTACTGAACATATGACGTCGAACAGACTGAAATTGACGAACACAAAAAATATTTCAACTTCAGTAGAAATGGCTAACAATGAGAAAATAAAAGTATCAGAGATGGGTGATGTAACCATCAAACTCGGTCACGAATATGGAGGTGAGACCCTGTTCTTAGAAAACGTATTATACGTTCCTGAGTTAGACGGAAATATTTTGTCTGTTAGAAGGATTGAGGAAAGAGGAAACAAAGTTTTATTCCAGAATGGCAAGGCCTCTGTTTTTGGAAGTGATGGCGGGTTAATTTTGAAATCTAATAGAAGAGGAAGAATCTATACAGTGGAAGAACTAAAGAAGGAAGATGAAGGGGACTACCAAAATGAAGCTGCGATCCCAAGAGGATATTCAGGGACTGATGAGGAAACAATATCGGTAGAGAAAGATCTGAATAACTTAGAACGAAAAGAGGATGAAGAGCAGGCCAGTGAAGACGAAGAACTGAAGAAGGAAGACGAGGAAGGCCAAAATGAGGCTTCAATCCCAGGGGGATATTCAGGGACTGATGAAGAAGCAATATCGGTAGAGAGAAATCTGAATAACTTAGAACGAAAAGAGGATGAAGAGCAGGCCTGTGAAGACGAAGAACTGAGGAGAGAAGACGAAGAGGAAGGCCAGAATGAAACTATAATCCCAAGAAGATCTTCAAGAATTGCGGCTTGGCGGAGGGAGTATTGCAGATATTCTAACTGGGGAAATTGGAAGAATTAAACTGACCAGGATCTTGACCATTCTAGGCCTCCGATGAGGGTATGAAAACAACTTTAAAATGGGGGGGCATTGTTAGGATTTTATAAGTTGTTTTTTCCTAGATTAATTTATTTATATTTTGACCAGATGACTGGACGATTTTACATGTATATAATTGGTTTTTAATGATGTAAATGGGTTAGTCATGAAAGGAAATTAAAAGTGTTGATTTTCTTAGAGGTGTTAGTGTTTACTCTGCTCGATTGGTAGAATAGGAGAGAATTGGTTTCCTAACAGTATCTTATACAGACCGTTTGGAATAACGATATGTTAAATGTTGCTTTGGGAACCAATTCGTTCACCGAATCAGGCCAACCATTGGCAAAACTAATTTCTATACTTTCTTTTCTATACTCTTTCTTTGTAGGTTACCCTCTTTCTTTACTGTGATCTATGGCTTCATAATATATTTTCTATTTCCATTTTGGCAAATGTAGAACCATTTACAAAATTATTTCATCACTGTTCCCAGAGCACAGGGAGATATAAGAATAGGATGGCATTGTAGCACTTTTTTCCCTAATATTTTTGTTTCAAATGCTTCATATTCTCACACAACTCTAAATTTGACATTAGAAACAAATAATTAAACAGTTCTGTGTCGGACATGTATAGACGTGGGGTGCAATTACTACAGTATAGATTGTCATGAACCACCACATACCATGATTATAACGGCCAGTATTATGCGTCCCTGGGATGATACAAAAATCCATATTTCATACTATTAGCTATTTTCTAAAGAGAGAAAATAATAGTAATGAGATTAAACAAGTCAATACGTCTCCAGAGACAAGCTTCTAATTTCTTTTAATTGTCAACTCTAGCTTTCGTAGCCCTTTTACAGGAGTACCAATATACAATAATATCACACATTTATATCTTTTGAAAATAGAGCAATCCATATTTAATTCATTAGATAATAAAAGGGCATATATTGGATTTAATAAAAGATATATTTTGCCAATATTTCGGCTGGCTGAACGCCAACCTTTATCGAGGCACTACATCTTTGTATACACAAACTCAGCGCCGCATAGTGTTGTCATCTTTTATTAAATCCAATAAATACATTTATATCTGTACTCATGTAGAAGGGCAACGAAAGCTAGAGTTGGCAATAAAAATAAATAAGAAACTCATCTCCGGAGACTTGTTTAATTGATATATAGGAGATTCAAATATATAGCATGGATGAAGATATTCTAACAAATTACTTAACAATCGTAATTTTCTAGCATGGTACATGTCTTGAGATGAATAAGACTCAAAAACGCTACGTCATTACGTGACAACATTGTGTCATTAAGATGCGAAGTTG
>CP092864.1:120367992-120499284 GCA_030710605.1 Cordylochernes scorpioides
AATATTGTTACATCAATTTAAATGCGCCTTACATTTATTCAAAATATTCTATGATATTTAATATTTATTTGAAAGAAAATATTTAGATTATCATCATTCCTTTTTATAGTTTCATTCCTTTTGTAATATTTATTGTACATATATCTTGATTGGTTATTGGAGCGAGAGAGGACCTAGAGGGAGACTGCGGATCACGACCTACGAGGAAGACCACGAATAAATAAACACAATAACTTTGAAAGGTAATTTATATTTATTTACTTTTATTTATTTACTTTTACTTTTATTTATTTACCTTGAATATGGAAACCCGCTCGGGAAACATGTATAACACCAAGAAGGAAGAAACCAAGGTCGACGACCCTGCAAAGCTGCAACTTGGTGCAACAATATAAACTTACAACTCACAAGAGAAAGAATCGCCAGACATAATCTTGAATAAGAAATCAAAGTTTACAGACTATGGCGTCCTACAACAGGCAACTATCCAAGAAAATAGAGGATATTGTAATCTATTTCTTGGATAGTAGCCTGTTGAAGGACGCCATAGTCCGAAAGCTTGCCGATTATACAGCATAAATAAATGAAAGTCGTCGCCGTAAACTTTGATTCCTTCTTCAAGCTTACAACTATTAACAACAGCATTAAAAATAATGCTAGAACTCGGAGATTGATTCTCAATTGACCGTGTTAACACCGTTGTACAACGACAACTATATAATAATAAATTGAGGCAGATTAGAGATATAAATATAAGGTTATCCCAAAATTTCGTAAACACTTGCAAACATTTGAAATACCAATATTATTAGCCGTTATGTATAAAGTAATTGTATTATGTATTCGCCGTAATAATATAATTCGCCAAAAAGGTAATAAGAAAAATAACGTTTAAAGAAAATTTGAAATTTGTTTCAGGTGTTTACGAACTTTTGAGACAACCTTGTAAAATACACAGAAGATCTGGGTGATACAGATAGTTGTATATATCTGACTATTATTTTAAAACAATAGTGCAGACTGTGCAATTTTTCATGTATTGACAAGATGTCTATAAAATCATGCAAATTGTCAATTGTCTAGCCGAGGTTCTGCTTCACCTAGACCAGAGGTCGGCAAACTGCGGCTCGCGAACTACATTCGGCTCTTTGGATGTAAAACTGCGGCTCTTTATATTGTAACATAGTATTTATTAATTTTATTATTTTTTATTAACAAAGTGGTCATTTTTATGTTTATATCTTGCGACTCTGTAAATTTCCACGTGGCATTTTGATGGAGATGCTGGGTAAGTTAGGGAAGACAAACTGAAGATCGCCGAGAAGAATTTGAAGCCATGGGTGCTGTAATCCACATTTTTAGAGACTGGCTCCAGGATTCCACCGCCGTGTCAAAGCCAAGACTTCCTTTCAAGATGACGATGTCCCTATAGACGACGATACGACGACAAAGCCGCTCTTCACGCCGCAAGAAAATTGACGCAAAGGTACTAGGGACAAAGTTCCAAGACTTCGATGGAATCCTTGGCAGAAGCACGTCAAATCCACGTCAGTATCTACAATAATTGCTAGCTGTGGGTCACAGTTCCCATAGGGAAGAAGCTATGTAACATAGTATTTATTAATTTTATTATTTTGTATTAACAGAGTGGTCATTTTTATGTTTATATCTTGCGACTCTTTAAATTTCCACCTGGCAATATAGTTCCATTCCCAAATATTATTTATGCGAGTACTATTTATTGTTGACAAGAAAAATATTGTGGCTCTTTAAAAACTTTGGAATTTTCTAAATTGTTATATCAACTCTTCCGATTCAAAAGTTTGCCGATTCCTGGTCTAGGTGATACAGAGCGATAGTAGGTATCATATTGTAACAAAGTATTTATTATTTTATTAACAGAATATCATTTTTGATGTTTTTATTTTGTTTCTCTGTAAAATTCCCCCATTTGCTTATCTTTTTTAATCATATATAGTTTGTTTTTGCCTTGAATAAATTTCTGTGTTATCCTGAGGTTTGTTTTTCCTAATTTTCCATATGACAATATTTTGAACTTATAAACATGGTATTTATATAGAGGTGACCAGTACTCTAGTAGAATCTCTCCCTCCCATCTTCCATTAGTTGTAAAAGACCAAGAATATTTTACATTCAGTAAATAATTGAAGAATTACTTAAGAAAGACGTGTGTGGCTATCCAGGGGTCAGCGGGGCCGTTCCTCCCGTCCATGACTGCTACACGGGGAGCGGCGCGGACTACCGAGGGCCACGGGCCGAGGCGGGCCCCGGGCTACCCTGTCTGGAAGGAGCATTCTGTCGTAACCCCGGGGGCACGGAGCCCCGGCCCTGGTGTCTCACGGGGGGTCCACACCATCAGCGGACCCTCTGTGACCTGCCGAGCTGTGGTAGGTGACACGTTCTAAGTCAAACCGTATTACACTAGACGAATGGTCCATTCAACCAACGCCTTGTTCAGTTTTACCATTTAAAAGAAAAAAAAATGTGCTCTGGGAATAAATTAATTCTAAAATTTACTTTTCTCTCAAGCAATATATTTATCAAAATGCAGAGAAAAGGAATATATAAAAATTGAAAACTATTATAGACGCGTATGGTTCTTTTAAACAATTTCCACTGCCCTTACTGCGATGGAAAAATTAATTAATGAGAGGGCCTGGCTCATCAGTGGTGAACCCTTCGAGCGGTTTCGCCAGTTTAATCGACCATACTGCTGTTATATTGCATTTTTCGAGCTTCCTTTAATTAATTTTTCCATCGCAGTAAGGACAGTAGAAATTGTTTAATTTTTAAAATAATCATACGCGTCTATAATAGTTTCCAATTTTCATAACAGATGGCTCGCTAATGCATCATAATATAAAAGAAATATGTAAATATTTTTTTTCTCGTCGTTAAACAATAAAGTTTTTATGAATTTAAAGCGGTTGAAGACCATCACAATGAATTTCGAACCTATAGTGATTTAAATTAAAGCAACTGATTATATGATTATACGAGGTGTGTTCAAAAGGTATCGCGACTTTTGAATTTTCGCGGGTTACGTATATTCGAATTTCGATCTTTTTGTGGCTTTATGTTGGTACTCATGTCTCTCACTTATGCCGACAAGCTCGGCCATTTTGAATGTTCACTTAATTGTTGACAGCTGCTTTGCTTGCAGGTGTTTTGGATCGTCTTCGATTTTTACCTATTAAAAAAAAATAAATCAAAGAACCTGTATCAAATTTTGTGTGAAAAACGAAATTAAGTGCGCGGATGCATTCCGAATGTTGACTGTGGCATACGGAGAAGCTACCTTGGACCGAAGCAACGTTTATCGGTGGTACAAAATGTTCTCAGAAGGCCGAGAAGATGTGAACGACGAAGGGCGTGCCGGACGCCCGAGCACTTCAACAACAGACGAAAAAATTAATGAAGTGGAGAAAATGATATTGGCCAATCGTCGAATCACCGTTAGAGAAGTTGCTGAGGACGTAAACATATCGATTGGATCGTGCCATTCGATTTTTATCAATGATTTGAGCATGAGACGGGTCGCCGCGAAATTCGTACCAAAATTGCTCAATTGCGACCAAAAACAGCATCGCATGAACATTGCTAATGAGATGTTAGACTCTGGCCGCGACGACCCAAATTTGCTCCAGAGGGTCATAACTGGTGACGAAGTGGGGGTTTATGGTTATTACGTGGAAACCAAAGCTCAATCATCTCAATGGAAGCTGCCGCACGAACCAAGACCGAAAGAAGCGCGCCAAGTTCGGTCGAATGTGAAGGTTTTGCTGACAGTTTTCTTCGATTGCAGGGGCGTGGTGCATCATGAGTTCTTGTCACAGGGTAGAACGGTCAATAAGGAATATTACCTGTAAGTTATGTGCAATTGGGGGGAAGCAATCCGCCAGAAACGCTCGGATTTGTGGAAAAACAAAAATTGGCTTTTGCACCACGATAACGCCCCTGCTCACACATCGTTGCTTGTGCGCGACCTTTTGGCCAAAAACAACACACTAATGATGCCGCGCAGCCACCGTATTCCCCAGATCTGGCCCCCTGTGACTTTTTCTTGTTCCCTAAACTGAAGAGGCCCATGAAAGGACGACGTTACGCTACGCTTGACGAGATAAAGACGGCATCGAAGGAGGAGCTGAAAAAGATTTTTTTCAATGATTTTTTGAAGTGCTTCGAAGATTGGAAAAAACCGTTGGCACAAGTGTATAATATCTCATGGGGATTACTTTGAAGGGGACAAAATAGGTATTCATGAATAAATAAATAATTTTTGAAAAAACACAAAGGTCGCGATACTTTTTGAACACACCTCGTACATCTGTATATTTCTGAATACATAAAAACATATTTACATATATAATTACGTTCAATAAAATACTCCCCTGTATCAATATTAAAGTGAAAATATCAGGCTTTTGGGGATAAGTTTCTTTTAAAATATTTTAATTCACAAATCTCTAGATTTTGGTCACGATAATTCCAACGTGTTTTCTCCTGTGGAAGAATTTCTGTGCCCGAAAGCTTGGAATTTGTAAATTGAAATGTTTTAAAAGAAACTTATCCCCAGAATGCTGATATATGTTCACCTTAATATATAATTACATATTACCTAAAAATATTATATATATATATATGTAGTAATGTAGTGTAGGTGTTATCCTGTTGGATGAAAGCAGTGTGGCATGTTGGTTGCAGTCGTGGTGGCCACAATGTTTAGAGTGGGTTCAGGCGTGATTGGGATTGCACAAAAGGACGAGGCATGTTGGATGTCACCACAGAGATGGCGAGAGAGCAAGTGTAGCCAACACCGGTCAGGGGAAATCTGTCTAGAGGGGTCTGTCAATCGTGTCTCAAAGCGGACTAATCTGTTTGAGCAAGAAGGGGGCACACCTTGGAACCGCGACATATTTTTCGGGCCTTTTTCCTCCACTGGCGCCAGCTGTCACTCACTCGAAATTTTATTTTTGTTACTTTGGCAATTACATTATAACTATGCAACACATTGGGGACATAGGTATATTGGAATATATTACAACATATATATATATATATATATAATATTGTAGCGTAGGAAATCAGTCTTAGAATATATTAAGATGTAAGAGTTTTAATTGATGACGTCAGTACAACTAGTCGAAAATTATCAAACAAGAACAACTATATACAGCTAGAGAATATTGAACAAGCAAGCTGAGTACCATGTATGATGATTTCCAAAATTCATAGTAATAATCTGTGTTAAGTGTTTTCATTGAATAATTAAATTAAATAATAAAATCAAAATTATTTCTTCGCCACAATATTTTAAACCAGACTACACAGCGCGGCTCTGTTAAGCCACAAAGAGAGTACGGTTCTAGAAAGTTTCCCAAGAAGAAGGTCAGGACAATATCAAAGATGTCGGCAACAAGTCGTGATAAAACATCTCAAAACAAAACTCCATTATGGCAGCAGCTATTGTCTCTAATGGAGGGAACCCCAGGGGACCTGGTTACCCCAGGGAGGGACCCTAGTCTGTCAAACTGCACTTAGGGATCCGATTGTACATCTTTTTCTTTTACATTTTCTCCCATGGATAACCTGCTTTTTGTCATCTTCATCTCTCCCAAATGGCCTTATAAGAAACTCCCTCCAACCTTCGATTCTAAATTTCCATAATGTTCAGAAATACGATGAGCCTCCGTTCTTATGATACTATGATAAACGTCAAGTACTGTACTCCTTTCTTTATAAATTAGAGATATTTTGTTTCTATTCAAATTATCATGCTCTATATATATTCGAAGAGTGTTTGGTGTAGTGAAAGATGGTATAATGTCAATAGATGCTGAAATAGGCTTTGCTTAATATGTTATATATAGCCCTTCTTCTCCGCGTATTTTGAAACAATGCGCTCTACATGAATTCATAAATACAGAGTTTGCTGTATAGAGAAATGGTCGAAAGGCAATATAAATTCGAGAGAAACCCGAGTTTTATATAATTACACTAGTGTTCAAAATTAAGGTAACAAACACATAATTTTGGTTTCCTCGAAAATATAGAATTGTTTTGAACGGAATTTTATAGGTGGATAGACAAAACTATAAAAATAAAGTTGACAAAATAAATTTATTGTTGACATTTTTTAACAGTTATGCAAATTTATGTTAATTAGTCCAAAGGTCAGGTATATTATGACTAATATTTGATGACTTAATAGGGTGTGTGGTTGTCTCTAACAGCTGAACAACTGTCACAACGATATTTCATGCTGTTTATTAGGCAATTAAAGAGCTATTGAGGAAACAAATCCCACTCTTCAACCAAAGCAGTTTTCAGTTCTTGGGTGGTCCTGGGTGGGGGTGAACGAGATCCGTCTCCCCAAGGTTTCACAAACATATTCTATAGGATTGAGGTCTGGTGATCTGGCAGGCCACTCCATCCTTGGAATACCCGCATACGTCTAAGCAAATATTTATTAATTTGTTTCAGCGTATTTTATTACATTATATACTTAATTTAAATACACGAATACAGATTACATTAAAGATACTAAAGACGTTATGCATATATACAAATACGCGTTTTACATACTATCATCTATGGATACGCTCTAAAAGCCTGGGTTACCTATAGGTTACTGCTATATATCAATTTTTATTTTCCTCGTACCCGAAAATTTTGCACTACAATGCATAAATAGAATATGATTCTGAGAGAAATTAGTTTAAATGCATCATGCAGTAACCGAAATCTTCATCAAGTAGCTAATGTAGCTTGTTTTTCTTGTTTTTAAAGGTATTTTCTTCCCAAATGTATATACAGTTAAACCTGTCTATAGCACCTCCTCTTGGGACTCACCAAAATAGGATGCTATAGAGAGGGGGTGCTATAGACAGGTCACTTTTAATGTAAATCGCATCGTACTGCGTATTTAAAATCGGGCGCTATAGAGAGGAAGCCGCTATTTAGAGGGGGCGCTATAGACAGGTTTAACTGTATATATATATATATGTCATAACTTACATAATATCCTAGATGTATAATTTCCTTTCGCCAAAATAAGTATGTTAAACTGTAAATACAAGGTATGTCCCATAAGTTCCCGGACTGGGTCCATAAAAAATAAAATAAATGAAAAATGTAAATAAATTTGACAGTTTATTATAGAAAAATTATCTGGCAAAACGGTGGTACCAATATCGAGGCGGTACGTGCGCGCGCGCCAAAGTTATTCTAATTTATTTAAAGGTTACACCTTGCGCTGCGGCGATTTTACGACGGAACAAAAATTGAAGCAGAGGATTTTCATAGAATTTTGTGTGAAACTTCAAATATCAGCAACCGACACTTTTGAAATGCTTAATGAAGCATTCCCCAATAACGCCCCAAAGAGAACAACTGTTTTTGAATGGCATTCTAGATTTAAAGCTGGCGGAATTTCCATTGAAGATGATCCTCGTCAAGGACGCCCAACATTTCAAAGGACTGATGAAAATGTGCAAAAAATCACCGATTTGATGAAAGAAAATCCTCGAACCACTTTGCTGGAGCTAGAGCAAGACACAGGCATCTCTAAAACAACGATTGGAAGGATCGTAACCGAAGATTTGAGGCTCAAAAAGACTCCTGCAAAATTCATCCCAAGATTCCTCACTAATGAGCAAAAACTGTGTCGGCTTGCAACCTGTGAGGACATGCTGGAAATGACAAGAACGGATCCGGAATGGAAAGACAAGATAATCACAGGCGACGAGACATGGGTCTATGGCTATGACCCTGAAACCAAGCGTCAATCTGCCGAGTGGAGAGGTCAGGGTGAGCCTAGACCCAAAAAATCCAGGATATTGAAATCCAGAAACAAGGTGTTGCTGGTCGCTTTTTTGGATAACAAGGGCATTGTTCATCACGAGTATCTTCCTGCAGGCCAAACAGTTATTAAGGAAATGTATTTGAGCATTCTTCGCCGTCTAAGGGAAGCGATTCGAAAAAAAAGGCCAGAAAAATGGACTAATGGTGACTGGATCCTACACCATGACAATGCCCGCCCTCACACAGCGCACTTGGTGACGAGTTTTTTGGCGAAAAACGGGACAGAAATCCTACCTCAACCACCCTATTTCCCAGACATCGCACCAAGTGACTTTTTCCTGTTCCCCAAACTCAAAGCAGTTCTAAAAGGAAGACATTTTGACACCAGGGAAGACATAATAGAAAAATCGCTGCTGGCATTGAAGAGCATTCCAAAAGAGGCCTATAAAAACCGTTTCGACAATTGGGAGAAACGATGGCGCTGGTGCGTTGAAGCAAGGGGGGATTACTTTGAAAAGTTTTAATAAAAAAAATTTAAAAAAATCTTACCTTTTTTTTTTTATGGACCCAGTCCGGGAACTTATGGGACATACCTTGTATGTTAAGCTTGTGTTAGAATGTAAATATTCAAACTCATCAATCTATAAATACACTGTAAAAAAATATTTATACTGGCCGACGTATATTTAATTTTAAGAATAAATTAATTATGAAAAAAGGCATTTCCTTATCGTGCAACTGAAAGTTTCTGATGGCTTGCGCCATCTATCGGAATAAATATAAACTATTCTCGTTGATTTTTAATTATTCCAGAATTGGCCAAATACCCATTATTGATTAATCAAGAAAAGCTAACCATGGCGCAAGCCATCAGCAAATTTCAGTTGCACGATAAGGAGATGCCTTATTTCATAATTTATGCACCTTATCCCAGTACAATATCACATTTGTACTATTTTTCAATAAATTAATTGTTACAAATTTTATATAGATAGATCGCATTTAAATTTATAATTGTAATTTGAAAATAATGGTGTAATAAAAACAGGTAAAAACTACCCAAGTAATCTATGTATCAATACACAAGAACTTCACAAAAATAAAATAGCAAACGATGTTCATATTAAGCCCAATCGTCAGTTGGAACGAGGTGTTTGTCCTTTATTACAGTCGCCTGCAGGGAAACACAAGATTTAATCTTTTTCTTCTTCCCATTTTCTACCTACCATTGTGAGGTGATGCTATGTTGGTGGAATTACCCTTCAATATTTTGTTTCATTCATTCTCATTGTATATAAGGTTAGAATATATATATATAAATGTTATATTCAATTTAGTATTTTATAATATATAAATATTTTTCAAATTTGACCAAAAACAAAAAGCTTTTTTAAAATTATTATTTTTGTTCTGTTGTTTATAGTTTTTTTTCTTTTGGGTTGGTTAAATGTGTTTTTTTTTATAAACTCATTTGCCAAAAATATAATATTATATAGTTAAATTTCTTTGAATAAAATAAGCATATTTGCTAATAACACTGATAGACAAAACTCAAGGAAGTTGTACCTTATAGCTTATATATATATATCGGGATTCATAAAATATCTCTCAGAGTTATTTTCTGAATCCCGATATATATATGCTATAAGGTACAACTTCCTTAAGTTTTTTCTATCAGTGTAATTGATATTTCATTCTTCTTTTTTTGTAAGTAAAATTTGTATTCGACAATCTAAACATTTACTTAATAATTAATATTACTTTTTTTTATTCTCTCCCTCACCCCCAAATATAAGATATATATATATTTTTTCTATTTCTTATTATGGTAAATTGATCTGATTATAGCGTATATGAAATTTAAACTAGACTAAATAAGTAATGCTAAAAAATAAGACATATGAAATTGTACCTGGATAAGGTGGATAGATTAAGAAAATATCATCTCTTTATCGTTCAACTGAAAGTTGCACGATAAGGCGATGTCTTTTTATGAAATAAGGATTGGTAATATTAATTGTTATAAATTCTGGTTAGTATAAAAAATACTTAGAAGTAGCACTAGGCTACAAAATTATCCTCTCTGAATACATCAACTAAAAGATGTTTAAAGAACTCTTGGTCTTATACAGATTCATCGAGTAGAAGCTGGAATATACAGGAATAACAATAATAGTAATAATAACCAGCAATGTTGATTACAATGTATCAAATAGGGGGAAAGAAGAGAGAAAGGAAATTGAATCCTCTATGAATATCAAAACTTGTTTTTAAATTAAGAAAAAGGCATCTCCTTATCGTGCAACTGAAAGTTGTTGATGGCTTGCGCCATCTGTCGGAATAAATATAAATATTCATTGATTTTTAATTATTCCTGAATTTGCCAAATACCCATTATTGATTAATCAAGAAAAGCTAACCACGTACGCGTTTCGAGCTGCTGGCCCTCATCAGCGTGGTGCAAGCTGTTCCTCAACGACCAAAAGACTGGTCATTCAGGCATCCTGAAAAATCATGAAACGGGTAGTTAAGGCCAGAATTGCGTGAGACCGCGAAACAATGTGAAAAATCGCGTACGTGGTTAGCTTTTCTTGATTAAATCAAGAATGGGTATTTAGCCAATTCTGGAATAATAAAAATTCAATGAATAGTTTATATTTATTCCGATAGATGGCGCAAGCCATCAGCAACTTTCAATTGCACGATAAGGAGATGCCTTTTTTCTTAATTTATGAACCTTATCCCAGTACAATGTCACATTTGTACTAATTTTTCACATTGTTTATAAATGTAAAGTTTTTAATTTGATTAGTCACATATCTTTAGAAATACGCGTTATTAAAATTCTATTTTTATATTAATGTAATAATTCACAATATATTTTAAAATGACTTTATAAAACAAAATGGCTTTCAGTTTTGAATTCAGCACTGAAACCTCTTACTTTACTAACTCTACTTCATGTAGGAATTCGAAAACACGAAAGCTAGTGTGACCTCTTTTAATAGGTTTCATGAAAGAAAAATGGAATCCGTTTTATATTTTCTTCAAACCTTTTTCATAATTTACTTTTAATACACCAGGCCCGTCTATGCAATTAATACTAGTGCCGGCTCTTAAAAAGATTCAGATTACTAATTGATGCCTTGTAACACAGCGAGCTGTGTCTGCTACCAGGAACGTTCCAATTGGTGATTTTTGTTAGGAATATATGGAGGTTAGATATGATATATGAAAGTCTTAGCTTGGGTCGTTGTTGTGTCCAATGAAGAGCCTCAGATGTCCCCATGCACAGCAGTCGCAATTTGCTCTTCATTGGAAAATAGGCACCGATGCCACGTGTTAGTCACCTTGGACCAGAATTTGGTCAAATATTCCAAGGGTCCAAGGGGGACCGCAGGGAGGTGTGGTTGGACTTCTCCCCCCTGAGCTTGTGTTGATTTGTCAGATAAGTATCTATGAACTAAGAGCAGTAGTATTGCCAGGGTGTGGTGGGACAGTAAATGGTATCATGGAGACCTATTAAAGTACTATCTATACCTCAAAACGATATTATAAAAAATGGGTTGCGGACCACCTAAAGCCTAAAGCTTTGAGACAGATTAATCATTTAAGACAAAAGTGACAGTTCATTAGAAGACGGTAAACTCTGACTTCAAACCAAATCTTCTTCGGATAATCTTCTTCGGCAACTCATTTAAAAGTTACAACTTCGATCATAAACTTTATTGGGTTCTAGAAGCCCTCTCCTACAGCATCAGCCTCTAAGATTCATCCTAAAATATTATTCAACATAAGTGTGAAATGACGTTCCTCTATGGCTGAATTCTGTATCAAAGAGAAATTATCAATTAGTTAAGATTAAAAATCTTCTAAATTTTTCGCAAAATCAGTGAAACCCGTTACATATGAGCAGACTAATGTTTTAGATTCATTTTCTCGACAATATTTTATGGAACAATCTATAAACTCTTTTTTCTCCAGATTCATTTCCTTGATTCTCTCTTCGTGTTGCTGCTTTAACCGCTCTGCCTTTTCCATTTCCTATTGGTATTGCTATAATGATATTGTCACGTGGGAAAATTGAAGAAGGACAAACCTCAGGATGACAAAGAAACATAATAACTGCTTAATCCTGAAGCATACAGCAGTCGACAACTATCCGGTAGTCCAAAACAATTAAAACTTATCAAAATTCGAAACTATTATAGACGCGTATGATTATTTTAAAAATAAACAATTTCTACCGCCCTTACTGCAATGGAAAAACTGGCGAAACCGCTGGGAGGGTTCACCACTGATGAGCCAGGCCCTCCCATTAATTTTCCATTGCAGTAAGGGAAGTAGAAATTGCTTATTTATAAAAAGAATCATACGCGTCTATAATAGTTTCGAATTTTGATAACAGATGGCGCGCTAGCGCATCATAATTAAAACTTACAAAAATACCAGAGAGAAAATAAGATTAGTTTGTTATATAACAAATATAAATATTAAAATTAATAATCTGTTTAAAAAAAGGTGTCGCGTGAACTTAAATAGCCGATTAGAGCTTTGTATAAAACGGACACTGTATATTCTAAAGTCATAAATGGGTATTTTATAATTTTCTGGTCTACTTGCTGGAGATTATTATTCGGTCATTCTGACTACATTAGTATTATATGTTATACTGATATAATAATATTGCTTAGGTTGGAATTATATTGGGTATTCAGTTGTGTCATCTTGAAAATATAATAAAACATTTCCAATCACAATTAGCTTTAATTGTGCTGATAAAAATATATAAGATATAATTTGAGAAACGTAATACCTGATTTAAGGCATGAAGAATAAAGAAAATAAAATTATTACGTATTTACATATCTACAGAAAGATATGTAACAGCCAAAGTAAAACAACAACAAAGAGTTTATATAGTGTAAAATCAAAATTCGAAACTGTTTTAAAGGCGTAATATTCTTTTTCAAATTAAACAATTTCTACTGCCATTACTGCAATGTAAAAATTAAAGGGAGGTCCTGGCTCATCAGTGGGGAACCCTCTCAGCGGTTTCGCCAGTTTAATCTACCATACCGCTGTTATATTGCATTTTTTGAACTTCCTTTTATAGTGATACTGTTGCTAGACTCTTGGAATGGGTATTTTAGATAAACTATGGACATAAGCTTTGAGGACAGCAGAATTACATATAATTATAATAGTGTAAAGTGACGCTATCTGGCGACCGACTTCACAGAGTTGTGCTCTAGAATAAATATTTTTTTCTATAACATATTAAGAGTAGAGAGTTTTGGAAAAGAAGAGTTGATAAAAATATAATAAATTAAGATTTACAGATTTCGAATATAACATTAAGACAGAACAGCAAGCTAATTCTGTATCGAATAATACTGTTAAGAGAATTTAAAAATGTGTTATTAAATTTAAACATAGAAGGTTTATTATATATATTAATTAAAAGGCATATTTTTGATATAAAATAGAACAAAACATTTTATTGAATACAAAAAGCCAATATTTCAATAGGCTGTACGCCGTCAGGGCTTTTCTTATTTTTAAACTGCTTTGGTTGATCACGCGATGCCTTCACTCGACGAGGTATATATAATATTTATATCGTAATTTAAACAATGTGATATGTAAGTAATAAAGTATGACGTCTTTTCTAGTCGTCTCAAAGTGACACCAGCTTGCTACCGGACACCCGGGGGATCCAGAGAGGGATAAAAAGGGCGATGGTCCAGATGTTGACAGTTAGTTAGGTTACAGTGGATATTTTCGTACAGGGCCCGCTCAGTGCTAGGTCTCACGGCGGCCCTGGTGGCCGCCGTTTTGGCTCCTCTCTGCCTCCGCGGCTTCAGGCTGGACGCCGAGCTTTCCTCTGTTAATCCTCAACTTCCCCCTGGTTCTGGTGCCACTTGAGACGTACCGGGAGAGCGTCTTTTGATCCCAAACTTTGTCCTTACTGTTCCGTGCGGACTTCCCACTCTGCACGCCGTGCCACTCAACCCCGACTGCTTCCAACTCACCTGTTGGCTTACCCGGGTTTACGACATATATATAATAAGTGGATAGCATATGATAGTAAAAGAAAAACTCCAACAAAGCTTTGGCCGTTACGCGTCATTTTCTATAACATAATATATATATGTGATAAAGTGTGAGGTCTGGTAAGCCTTGTAGAATCCTGTCGACTTAGATGTGTGATAAAGAGTTGCTGTCGACTTATCTGTGATGAGATCCTGTCGACTCTCGCTATAGCTGTGGTAACCGGTGGTCAAACCTGTAGTAGCCGAGAGGGACAGTCAGGGCGTGGAGAGTTTTCCAGTACCTCTCTGCACTTTGGAAGACCTTTAACAGTTTTCACAGAGTACAGGCAGTCGTGGTCGAGGCAGAGTGGAAAGTTTGGGAATGTCCACACACACAAAACGAAGAGACACAGCTGTAGTAGGAAAGTTCCATGAACAGATAGGAGTTGAGCTAAGCAAGATGGAGATAAGAGTTTCTTACTGTTTTACATGGTCGATGAGGTGGACCTGGCTACAAGCGACAAGGGCTTGCGCCGACGGTGAAGAGACTAACTGCGGACTATCTCTGGACTAACTGCGGACTAACTCCGGACTAACTCCGTACTAACTGCGGACTAACTGCGCTCGGCTAAAACCGAGGTATTTATATACCATTCCCGAGGAGGGGGGTTGGAGATGTCTGAGAATGTGAACTTTGAACGTCTGCACCCTTTGACCTTGATGGCAACGACACGCTTAATTCCTATTTAGGGTTGTCTCGAATTTAGACGTTTTTGAACTTCTCAATCTTGCTTTAACTTAGCTCTTAATCTATTACATAGTTTTATTTATTTGTCTTTAATTTGTACAAAGTACATTACATATGGTGATGCAATGACACAGACTAATCATGCGCATAATTATTTATAGATGTGTGTCTATATACAACATGACAATCTTGTTATAAGTAATTATACAATATAGGGTTGTTGGTTTAAATTACCATAGATGAGCCCCGGGAGTGAAAGGGTTTATCCGGGTTTAAACGGGTAAAGCCTCTCTAACACAGGTAAGTAATTAAAATTTATTTTAATTAATTTAAACTGTGAGGGTTAAAAAGGGCTATAACAAGATGTTTTGTTTGGATATATCTGCAAATTATAAAAAAAATACAACTTATGTTTAATTTAAAAGTTATGATATTCATATAAAAGAGAAATTAAGATAAAACCTTTGTTTGATAAAAAATAATGATGATGTTTTAAGAGATTGTTGGCGGGCGTTGGAAAGGGTTATTGGTTAAAGAATATGCAATTGTAAGTATTACACAGGTAATCAAATACTTAGGTCCAGGTGCAAAGCGAGGATATAGACTTGTGCGTCTTCCGAGGCAATGTTTCACCTGTGATCCTGTATAAGGGTTACAGTGCTTTGTCACAATTGTAGTGTTATTGGGTTGAAAAATTGTTGAAGAAAGAGTTGTTCCTTAATATGATTGAAAGGGGTGAAATAGAGTCATGCGTTAAGTAGAATTGTTGTAGCGTCAGTAAGTGATCTGACTTGAATTTAAATCAAAGGTTGATTGTGGTCCGCTAGAGCTAAAAATTTGAGTTGTCAGAGTTGTGGACGATTTGTGTTTGCGTGGGTGATTATGCTCTAGGGATGATTGTAGTAAACTTTTGAAACGTGCTCAGGCCAGAAGTTGGTATTTTTGGGGAACTTTGATCAAAGAGTTTGTTGAAATTATGGAATCAAAAAATTGTCAAGCAGTACTATCGTTTTTCTACGTTGATGTGAAGCAATGACTGAGAAGATAGTAGTGTAAAGTACACTGAAGTGGTTAGAGAAATAGATTGTTGTATGCCCGAAAGTTAATGATAACATAGTCATTTTATATAAAGGTATAAAAACAAATATAAAATGAATAAAATATAGAAATATCATTGTGGTTGAATAAAGTTTAAGTGGATAAAATCAAACAATCAATATATAAAAGTGATAATAATGAAGAATTAAAGTGATTTTTGACAACAAATAAATCTTTTGTAATACTAAAATAATATTATGAAAAATAAAAATAAAATTGATTTGTTTTTAGATAATATGTTAGATTAGAAACTAGGGATTATATAATTGAAAGGCAAAAATAAAAAATAAAATATTTTATACAAAAAACAGAATATAATTAAAGATTGTGATCTCAATTTAACATGTAAAATGTTTGATATAAAGAAAAAATTAGAGATTTATACGGAATCCAAATATTAAAAATGTTCAATTTAAGGAAGGTCTTGTTCAAATTCAAATATCTAAATGTTTAAAAGTTAGGTTAAGAAATCGACTGTAGAAAAATGTGTGGAATTAAAAGGAATGCGGGACATGGGGATGGAAGGACTGGGGGCCTCTGGGGGGAAGAGTGGCGATAGATTTAGGTGACGCGGCATGGTGTCTCGAGAGTATGTTAACTAGTGTCCATTTTTATGCTTATTTTGGGTAAGAGAGCGTGCTATCTCTCTAGTTCTAGTTATTTCGGGGTATGGATTAAGATGAATTATTAGATCTGTAGGGATAACATTGAACATTAAATAGGTGGGTGGAAAACTTGTGACAGAATGGGGTGTGTTATTAGAAATTTGCGGATTTTTTCTGAGGTAAAAGCGGGCGCTCTGTCAGATAACAGACGTTTTGGAAATCCTTGTTGTAATACAGTTCTGAGGGCTTGCATGTACGTTAGTGTACTGTTTAACTGGTTAAACTCCCTTTGAGAGTGGTAAAAGCTTGTTGGCAGTTTTATGGTCTATTTGAAGATGTAGTTTTATCGGTGTTCGTAAGTGTTGTCTTTCGACGTTGTTGCGGTAAAAATGTTATTCAATGATATCAGGTTTAGATGTGGGTAAAAGTGCGACTTTCGACGTGGACACGCTTTGGGGTGAGAAGTGTCACAGGCATGCATGAAGGCGTCTTTGTGGCCTTTTAAGTGAGAAAAATTGTTGTGATGCGCTGTGTGACATGAGTGAGTGAATTGAAGGGAAAGGTGTCACGTGAAGTCTTTGTTTTTGGTACTGCATCTAACTTGTTTCATCATGAACAACAAATTTACTAGTCATGAGTGGTGGTTGTACAAAACACATCGAGATATCTTGGTTGTTAGTGAATATGGCACGTTTAGTGGCGACGATATGGAGCTTGTGTTGCTCGAATTCGATTTGTTGCTAAGTCGCGCGCTAATAGATGGTGGCCAATTGTAGAAAGTGATGGGAAGTGTGTTGTAGTTTATTGAGAGAGATGTGTGGATAATTAATAATTATGCATGTAAAAGGAAAGGACGGGGGAGTGTAGCTGTGTTGGATTTTTAACTTGTTTTGGGGAAGGACAGTTACTTTTCTAGTTGTGATTTTTAAGATATTGTATTTTTCGATTTTTGCAATTTAAAAAAATGCGTTTCACCTATGTTTATTAAAATTTGAATATATTTTCAAAATCGTTGATTACGGTAGTGCAAAAATTATCCTTGTAAAAGGGGCAATGGCGTGATAGTGACTCATAAATTGAAAGGGGCGTTTACATAAAATAGTGAACATAACAATGATTTTTGCAAAGTTTTGAATATAGGATTAAGAAATTGGTGTTTGCTATAAAAATATGATATTAAGGAAAACACACAAATAAGTTTAGAATTATGATTCGAGTAATTTAAAAAATAATGATTTTTTTTTAAATATAAAATTGAAAGTAATGAATTAAAATTTATAATTTGCTTAAAATAAAATAAAAATTGATAAATGAGGGTGTAAAAGATTTAAAATTTGAATTGAAATGATATAAAAATGGTAAAAATTGATTTAAAATGATTACAGTGAAAATAAACATTAAACTTATGGAAAATCAAGTTGTGAGCATGAGGAGAAAGTTTTTTAAAAACACAGTTTTGAGGATTGTTCAGTCAGGATACTTGGTCTTTAGTTGTCGTCCTGATGATGGAGAAGACGCACCAAGTAGAGCTTGTAGACGCTTGTGACTTCTGTTTGGCGACGGCGGCATGTCGCCTGGAAGATGGTTGCGTTGCATGGTCGAAGGTGGGAATCTTCTCACCGGCTTATTTTGTGGGATTTTCGGTTGTGTCGTTGGGGGGAAGATTGATTGGTCGTTTCGTTGGACTGGCGGCGGGTTTGTTCCTCCATCTTTTCTCTTCCTCGCTTCTATCTGGACAGGCTTCTTACCTCTTCGTTGTGGTCATACTTCGTTGTGGTCATCCTGTCGACTTAGTTGTGATAAAGTGTGAGGTCTGGTAAGCCTTGTAGAATCCTGTCGACTTAGATGTGTGATAAAGAGTTGCTGTCGACTTATCTGTGATGAGATCCTGTCGACTCTCGCTATAGCTGTGGTAACCGGTGGTCAAACCTGTAGTAGCCGAGAGGGACAGTCAGGGCGTGGAGAGTTTTCCAGTACCTCTCTGCACTTTGGAAGACCTTTAACAGTTTTCACAGAGTACAGGCAGTCGTGGTCGAGGCAGAGTGGAAAGTTTGGGAATGTCCACACACACAAAACGAAGAGACACAGCTGTAGTAGGAAAGTTCCATGAACAGATAGGAGTTGAGCTAAGCAAGATGGAGATAAGAGTTTCTTACTGTTTTACATGGTCGATGAGGTGGACCTGGCTACAAGCGACAAGGGCTTGCGCCGACGGTGAAGAGACTAACTGCGGACTATCTCTGGACTAACTGCGGACTAACTCCGGACTAACTCCGTACTAACTGCGGACTAACTGCGGACTAACTGCGCTCGGCTAAAACCGAGGTGTTTATATACCATTCCCGAGGAGGGGGGTTGGAGATGTCTGAGAATGTGAACTTTGAACGTCTGCACCCTTTGACCTTGATGGCAACGACTCGCTAAATTCCTATTTAGGGTTGTCTCGAATTTAGACGTTTTTGAACTTCTCAATCTTGCTTTAACTTAGCTCTTAATTTATTACATAGTTTTATTTATTTGTCTTTAATTTGTACAAAGTACATTACATATGGTGATGCAATGACACAGACTAATCATGCGCATAATTATTTATAGATGTGTGTCTATATACAACATGACAATCTTGTTATAAGTAATTATACAATATAGGGTTGTTGGTTTAAATTACCATATATATATAGATATAAAATGGGCTAGATATATTATTAAATCATTGTGTGAAAAATGTATAATCAAACATGAACGCCTAAATTAACAGCGGCTTGAAATAATAATTATCTAGCTTCTAATGTTTGTAACCTGCATATTTAAACATAACATGTCCATTAAAGAGATACTATACAAACAATGCGGTCTACTGGAGAATAACAAAGATGTATGATATATTAATTTCGATTTTAATTAACAACGGGTAACCAATTAGCGCGCGTTTTAATAAATCACACAACCAGAGAGAACATATTTATCAACTAATTAGAACACTTTATACAATATAATGCTGCCTATGATTGTAGAACAACATTTGAAAATATCCCGCATGTGTTTCTTTTGAACGAAAAATCGAAATTTATTTTGAGGAGAAAAAAACGATTTTTTCTAACCTTAGGGATGAAGTATGAAAGGTTGAACCGTGAAGATCAAAGACAAACGGGAAAATAAAAGTGTCCAGGGTTTATTCTTAAAATAAATTTCGATTTTTCGTTCAAAATAAACACATGCTGGATATTTTCAAATGTCGTTCTATAGAACACTTTGTATTATAGTGGTAGAGAGATAAATCCACCAGCTGACCAGAGATGGCATTCTGGGACATCTAACGGTGGGAAAACGTGGCACGATACAACCTGATGTCTTCATAAAACTCTCGGTAAATCATTCAGTCTCTTCCACCATATACACAACTCTATCTAAATATATAATTGTAGTAGATAAATATATGCTTAAAATATACGCAAAAAAATATCATAGCCAATAACAAATCTATACAGAATGTACGCATGTGTGAAGTCGAAAACTACACAATAGACCCATTTAATTGAATGAAAATATTAGCTCGCAATATGTTAAGAGTGTGAGGACCTATTTTTTTATGTGCTTTTGACACATGTTTAGAATACATTGTAGGATAGTATAACTATGGAGTATATATTCACTAGCGATTGTACCCGGCTTCGTCCAGTTTTAAACCGAGCGAAAGTGTACCTAAGTAACATTTGTTATATCAATTTTTTGAGTCAAAAATCCATTCCCAAATGAATCCATTCTAGTCAAGACAAATTGATGTTTGTCACTCTACTCCACCAAGACTACTAAAAATTAAAATATTTAATGTATAGTAAGCTGAATATATTTACATTGAAATATATAAGCTATTCAAATACTAAAATTAGGCAAATAACACTGGTCAACAAGATTTTTGCACAAGAGAACCTGATTATGTTTCTAGTGTAACTTTTCATGCTGAACTCAAATATCTAATCAGAAATTTCCCATCACCTATGGTTTTTGCGTGACGGTCTTTTTTTAGTATTGGGATAAATACAGTAAAAATGCAAACAATGTTACGTAAGCAGTTTTGCATAACCCTTATTACATTACACTGGTTTATCAAAAAATATTTTTCTTTGTCCACAAAGAAATAGCATCTTATCTACATGTCCTGAATCCAAATATACCATTAGTTTTTTTCTATTACGCAATATTTCTGAGATACACCTACTTGAAATTTGGAAATATTGTTAATATATAGGCATATATGAACGAAACATATTTATTTATTGAAAAGCAGTGACAATGGATTTTCTTCTATAATTTGCTTGTGGTAGATCCCTCTTGAGTGTCCAGCAGTAGTCGGCAAGCATAGCGGGACTCCATTTACCTTGGTACCGCTTCTCCATGCTTGATATATATTGATGAAACCTCTCACCATGCTCATCGCTAACTGCGCCAAGATTATCTGGAAAGAAATCTAGATGTGAATGCAGGAAATGGATCTTGAGGGACATGTTACATCCCAGTGCCTTGTAGGAAAGCAACAGATCATTAACTATGTCTCGGTAATTTTCAACCTTGACACTTCCTAAGAAGTTTTGCAAACGTTTCTAAAGGAATTCCATGCTGCTGCTTCAACTTCATTCAAACTATTTTGAAAATATCCATCCTGCTGCAATTCTCGAATCTGAGGTCCAACGAAAATGCCTTCTTTAATCTTCGCTTCACTTATACTAGAAAATTTTTGTTTTAGGTAGGCAAATCCACTGGCATTTCGATCCATTGCCTTGACAAAGTTCTTCATTAATCCCAGTTTAATATGTAATGGTGGTAAATAAATATTTTCTGAATCGATCAGGGGTAGATTTGCAATATTTTTATATCCTGGAGTAAAGATTTTACGGTTTGGCCAGATTTTTTTAATGTAATGCCTTTCCCTATCCCTGCTATCCCACTCACACAGAAAACAACAAAATTTTGTATATCCAAGCTTTCGACTTTCAAACCGCTGCATATTTTCCAACCGTATCTTTCATTTTCTATCTTTTTCAAAAGCAGTTTCATGTTTTCGTAAGTCTCTTTCATGTTGGATGCATGTGCTATTGGCACTGATGGGAACTTATTTCCATTGTGAAGGAGAACAGCTTTCATACTAATTTTTGAAGAATCAATGAATAAACGCCACTCTTCTGTATCATGGTCATGACCAAGCGCTTCCATTAGACTAACAACATCATTGCAATATACTAAATCATTCTCTTGTGAATAGAAGTCTTGAAATTCATCTTGACGCTTGCGAAAAAAGCATACTTTTGTGCCTTTATGCAGCTGATTCCAGCCTTTTAACCTAGAGCCTAAAAGTTCACTCTGTTTTTGGATAAATCTAAATCACGTACGAGGTCGTTCAAATCTCCTTGGGTTAATAAATGAGGTTCAGATAAAGCACCTGCTTCAAAATTTGTGTCATCCCACTGTTGCTCTCGTCTATCTGAATCATCGTCACTAAATATTACATTTTCAGGAGGCTGTGGAACAGGTAAAATATCACTATGAGGAACCGGTCTCATAGCAGAAGGCAAATCTGGATATTCAACTGTATGTCTTGATTTGGATGTAATACCTGTAGTCTTTGTCAAACAAAAATAACAGTCTGAAGAATGGTCTTTAGGTTCCCTCCATATCATTGGAACCGCAAAAGGCATATGACGTTCACCTTTAATCCACCCTGTAAGATGTCGAACACAAATTACACAACAATGGTGAGGAGCCCAAGTCTTATCTTGGTCACCGACTTTAACGCCAAAATAAAGTTCATAGCACTTTTTGATGAGCGGTGTAAAGTTTCGCCTTTGAACTTTGAAAGTTAATTCCCCACAAATATAACAGAAAATATCAGGAATATTAATGCAACGCCTCGGCATATTGACACAGTCTAGTGCAGACGATTTATAAAAGCAAATCGATAGAGAAGAATAAACTAATCACTTCAAATTTACCTGTCACTTCTGCTGCAAATCTATTAAACAAATCGTTAGGTTCAATTTAAATATATATATTAAAAGTGTTAATGAGCAAATAGCATTACAGAGCTTGTCGTTATTTTTGAGTTGAAAGCAAAACAGATTATAATATTATATAATAATAAATTATATATATTCAATTAAAATTTCAATAATTTGTTATTTAAATTAATATTTATGATTCTTAAAGAGTAACATTTAATTAATAAAAAATAAAATAAAGCTTTTGGCTCCACATACTAACTCTTCTTGTCAAAAATAAAGCGCTAGCTTAGTTAATGATGTAACTTTAAAAATGCTTACGTAACATTAGTTGCATTTATTACTGTATTTATCCCAATACTAAAAAATGAGCATCAGGCAAAAACCATGGGTGATGGGAAATTTCTGATTAGATTTTTGAGTTCAGCATGAAAAGTTACACTAGAAACACCATCAGGTTCTCTTGTGCAAAAAAAAGTTTTTTTTTGTAGACCTGTGTAACAGACCATTTTGCATATTACCGAGTATAAAATGATAATAATTATCATATACCTAATTTTATTCATCCAGCTTCGCCCGGCGTTTCTCTCTCTATTCTCTCTCTATCGATAAATATATTTGCTAAATTTATGATTTCTTTTATTAGAAGTTCTAATGGCAAAGAGTGAAAGTAAACTTTGAAACATTCCATTATTTATATATCCTGACTAAGTGAATGTTTCGCAGAATTAATATAGTTTCTGCCATCAAACATGATGCATAAAGAAGATTATAATTTTCTAACTAAAAATAAATAAATTAGTTTATTACTTGGGTAATTTTAAATTTTCCTGGTTGAAAGTGTGACAAAAACTCTTCCAGTTTTCAACAATATATGCAATGTGACACACACACAAATACCACCGGTCTTATACAGATTCACCGCAGGAAGAAAGGAATCATAGATGGAACTCCTGAACTCCAGGCAGCGCAGCACCCAACAACAGCCTCCTGGTCCGACGCATGTCCAATGGCCACACGTTCCTTTGTGCATACGTCATGGTTAGTGTATCACTGAACAGGCGAGTGTGGAATCAGCCGTGTTCTAGTCTTCGCTTTCCTCGTCCACATGGACGTCCAAATGGAATATATATGCAATTACAGGCAGATTGGTTGAATTCTGAGGAAACGTATAAAGAACAAATAAATAAATGAATAAACAAATAAATAAAGATACACATACATTGATTTTATATTTGTATAGAGAGAGAATATTTCTTTTTCTGGTTCTAGTCCTTTTCTACTGCGCTGTTTATCAAAAAACAATGCTGTTCCAAAATAACTTAATTAGGTACCGTTCAAAAAGAGCAACTCCTAGCTTATGTTATTTACACACAAAGCTTTATTAAGACCACCGGTCTTATACAGATTCACCACAGGAAGAAAGGAATCATAGATGGAGCTCCTGTATTCCAAGCAGCGAAACAGCTTATGTTATTTCAATGCAAATAAGAACAGCTTCTAACAGAAAAAAAGTGTCCAATGCGGGATTCGATCCCGGTTCATGGCTGTTGGAAACTGACGGTTTATTCCGCCGGCCTCCGACGTTATGGAAAACAATGCGTATGCAGTAATTTTTTTCGGAAATTTTTATATTTTGGATTTATTTTTGGTGGCAAATACCCCAACACCTTTATACATACATGTTAATACATTAAAATAAAAAAGGCATATCCTGACCACGTTCACCTGAACTTTTAGATGGCAGAGCGCCATCTAGTGGAACAAAATATATATAATTTGAAAATAGAGCAATCCATATTTAATTCATTAGATAATAAAAAGGCATATATTGGATTTAATAAAATATTTATTTTGCCAATATTTCGGCTGGCTGAACGCCAACCTTTATCGAGGCATTATAACACTATGCGGCGCTGAGTTTGTGTATACAAAATGTAATGCCTCGATAAAGGTTTGGTGTTCAGCCAGCCGAAATATTGGCAAAATAAATATTTTATTAAATCCAATATTTGCCTTTTTATTATCTAAATATATATATTTTTTTAATAACAAACACTTGACCTTTTTATTATTCTATTTTTTATTATTTTTAACATGTTAATATATATATAAAGTCAATGTATTTATGTTCATTTATTTGTTACTTTTATACATTTCTTTAATATTCAACCAATATGGCTGAAATTTCAATAGGATATAGAATTAAGTTTGGAAAAGAGGTTTTTGTGGACTTTCAACCAAAAGCAAAATTAAAATTAACCAATTGATAGACTAATTTATTTAATTTAGCAACAAAATGATGATAAAAATATAGATGCATCAAGTTTAATGGACTTAATCAAGATTTTTTAGCGAAACATTGCTCGAGCAGCTTATATAAATAAGGAAGGTTCAAAGAGCACCTTCATAATCTTTTCCATTGAAGCTTTTATGGAAAATTCATAAATTCAACATGTATGTGTATTGATGAATTTGTAGTTCGAAATAAAGAAGTTTCAAAGGCCTCTCCACTCTTTTCCATTAGAACTTCTAATTAAAAAGTCATAAATTAAACATCTAAGGTGTATTTGCAGTTTAAAATATAGGCTAATCAAGGCCTATTCAAATTAACCTAATAACTAATTTAAATATTTTGTGATATTAAATAATGTCAATATCTGGAAGATTTTAGACCCAGAATTAGAAAATTTTTAGATTAATAGAATGTACAGTAGACTCTCCTATAACGCGAGTTTTTACAACGCGATTTCGTACAACACGATAAAAAAAATTGCGACAAATTTATTTATACAACGCGAATTTTCGTATAACGCGTTATAAAATAAAACAATTTACCCTAACAACATTCGCGTTTTACAAGTTTTATTTCGTACAACGCGAATTCCTATAACGCGATTTCATACAATACGGAACACATTAATCGCGTTATAGGAGAGTTTACTGTAATTCTAATATCGTATATGCTATATTATGTATTTTAATACAAACAGTTATATTGTAGCAAAGTACAGTAGAACCTCCCTGTAAAGGACATCTAATTGCAGAACCGAAGTGTACTTTAGGGAGAGGTGTCCTTTTACCGGAGAGTTGCTTATTTGTAAAAATGATAATTTTGCAAATGAAAAATGTCCTTTGTGGAGAGGTGTCCGCTAAAGGGAGGTTCTACTGTATTATTTTATTAACAGAGTATCATTTTTGATGTTTATATTTTGCTACTCTCTCGTTGATTATCTTTTTATCATTCATAGTTTGTTCTTTGCCTTAAATAAAATTACTGTGTCATCCCGAAGGTTCTCGTTGCTAATTTTCCACGTGGCAATATAATGATATCCAGTTATAACCCTTATTAAGGATTTACCTTGAAAATATAGTAAAAAATGAAGTATAAGAAATGTAAACTATTTTATACGCATATGATACTTTTTATATTACATTATAATACAATATAATGTGGCTTATGATTGTAGAACGAAGTTTGAAAATTATACCGCATGTGTTTCTTTTGAACGAAAAATAGAAATTTATTTTAAGGAGAAATAACGATTATTTCTAACCTTAGGGATGAAGTATGATAGAATAAATTGTGAAGAGGAAAAACGGAAAAATAAAGTGTCCAGGGATGGGAATCGAACCCACAGTGTTCCGCTTACCGGGCAGATGCCATGTCCACTAGGCTACTCTGGACATATTTTTCCGTTCGGAGATATTATATAAAGTAATTTATAATACAATATAATGCGGCTTATGATTGTAGAATGAAGTTGGAAAATTAGAATTTCTATTACCCTCAATGCAATGGATAATTAATGGAAGGGCCTTGTTTAATATCAAAAAGAATCCTACGTGACTAAAATAGTTTCATTTTCTTTTAACAGATGGCGCGGTAATACATCATAAAATGAAGTATGTAGGAGACTGTGTTTTCCACATTAATATATTTTAAATTTACCTAATATAAATTAATGGTAAAAAACTGATCATCTAGAGATATATCGTGTCACATAATTCTTTTATCGTTTCTCTCAATATAAATGATGGCACCCAATTCCCTCAGTTTTTTTTTTTTATCCTATTAAAGCGTTTCATATAAATTTGACAATTTTAACATTATTTTCAATTTACTCACTCGCCATGAGAATTCAATCATCATAATAGATTTTAAAAAATTAAATAATTATTTATTGACTTATTTTGTTAATACAGTCGAACTTGGCCAATTCGAAGCCCAAGGGACCGAAAAAAATCGAATTATCCAAAAATTCGAATTAAAAACCTTTTGAATAAAAGGCTTAAAAGTCAAGTCTAGGGATCAAAATATATATATTCGAATTAAAGACGATACAAGTTCTACTGTTTTCATTTTTATATTGGAACTAGAACATTGTCCTGTTCTAAGAAGAAACCTAGACTACGGGGTCTATAAAGCCATATTACAGTTTACCATATTTTTTAAAATAAAGTATGAGACGATGTTTCCCTAATGAATTTTTAGAAAACATTACCAAATGCAAGTGTAAAAACTATTAAAATATATATACAGTAAAACTTCCCTGTAAAGGAAAACACCTAAATGCAGAGTCAAAGTGTCCTTTAGGGAGAGATATACTCTTACCGGAGAGTTTCAAAATTGTAAAAATGATCATTTTTGTAAATGAAAACTGTCCTTTGTAGAGAGGTGTCCTCTAGCATGAGTGTCCTCTTATGGAGGTTCTACTGTATATAGTACAATATAATACTAATTATTATCATTACGTATTCACATAATTCTTTTTTTTTATCCCTTTTCTCTTGAAAGTACCCTCAATTTTATTTAAGTCATATAAAAGCTATTTATGTTAATTTACTTTTCTATATTTATTTTTGTTGACTTTGCTTCGACTTATTGAAGAAACTGATTCCAAGAAGATTAATCAAACATTATTGATTTACAAGAGAGAGAACATAATATAACATAGTAAACAAAGGGAAACTTATCTTCTCACAGTTAGCACCTATTTACTTGTGATCTTACTTACATACTCTGTGGGAACAATTAATTGATTAAACTTAAAATATATAGTTAAACCTGTCTATAGCGGCCCCTCTTGGGACTCACCAAAATAGGGTGCTATAGAGAGGGGATGCTATAGACAGGTCACTTTTAATGTAAAATGTTTACATTTTAATGTTTAAAATCGGGCGCTATAGAGAGGAAGGCGCTATTTAGAGGGGGCGCTATAGACAGGTTTAACTGTATATATAACAATTTTTAATATGATCAATCGCGGTTACATTTCAATATTTTCATATAATTTTAAATGGGTTATATCATAGTTAATTGAACCCCAGGGCCCCTATTTGATCAATCTATCAATAACTAGCCAAATGTAAACATGACAACGTCTAAATTTTACCCGTGTGAATTTTTACCTTAGTATATCTATATATATAAAATCAATGTTTGTATGTTTGTTTGTTTGTATGTCCGGTATACAAATTCGCAGTAGTTCACTAATTCAAACCAAAATTTCCATACATAGGTAAAAAGATACGGGGAAGACGATAGGCTATTTTAAAAAATATGTAAATCAATTATTAAAACTACATATTCAAATTATTCTACTTAGCTCACGAACAGCGCCCTCTATCAAATATTAGATTAAATCATGCTGATGCAAACAAATAGATAATGCTAATAACAAACAATTATAAAAAATCTTATCTAAATATATATCACTCGGGTAGATATGCACACGGGTCAATCCCGGGGCGAAGCCCGGGTCACCCCTCTAGTATATGTATAAAATAGAGACAGTACTCTTTGAATTTTAAAATATTCGTTATAATTATATATTTCGACTCTGTTTTATTCAGGCTCTCCCCAAGTGAATGTTTTCCCAACAGAAAAATGTTTAACAAATATTATTTATTATATCTCATTATCATTCTTAATGAGAAAATAAGAAAAATATTAAATGAAATTAACAATGATGATTATGGTATTAATGATGTATTAATTGGAGTTAAAACTTATTAGAGGTATCATGATATATGTATAATAAATATCATTTGTTAAAATAATATTTTTCAGGCAAAATTTATATAAGGGTAGAAGCCGGGCGAAGCTGGGTCATTCAGTTAATATAAAAATTATGAGATCATTTTATATCCTCAAAATTTGCTACACCTCAATCTAATTTAAGTTTTGAATAGCTTATATGTTAATCTATATATATTGCCACATGGTAAATTGTAAAGACAAACTTCGGAAATATCTTTATTTATGGGGCAGCTAACCAGAATGGATGGTTTTTGAGACCCAAAAAGAAACAAACTTCGGGATGACACAGCAATTTATTCAAGGAAAGAACAAACTATAAATGATAAACAAAATATAAGCAATGAGGGAAGTTTACAGAGTAGTAAAATATAAACATAAAAATGACCACTCTGTTAATAAAATAATAAATACTTTGCTACAATCAATTCAGCTATATACACGCAAGCCTTTCCATTGGTTTTTAACAATAGGTGTGGATTAGTAACAAACATCAATATATCTTTAGCAATATACAAGTATATTCATATACTTGTATACTTGTATATTTGTATATTCATACTTGTATACTTGTATATTCATTAATTGACTATTTATTCTTTTAAAAAGACAATTCTCAAATTTCTAATGGATTAAAAAAGATAATTACAATAGTATTAATTCACTATCATTAAACATCCTTAAAGCCTTGAGAACATTTTAAAATACGTTCTTAAATTCTGCTATAATATATGTGTTTGCCCAAATATACTGTTTTAACAAATGTTAATTATTTTATCATTGAATTGCTCAGGATGTATATTTATTATAAAGGTTATTGATATTTTAAATAAACTTTTGGATATACCTTATTTTGTGAGTTTTTATAAGTGACATATTACATATTATAATTAATTTACATAATAGTCATTTAACGTTATAACAATTTATATATTAGATAATGAAAAGGCATATATTGGATTGAATAAAAGATTTTATTTAATCCAATATATGCCTTTTTAATATCTAATGATTTAAATATGGATTGCTCTATTTTCAATATATATATATATAAATCTTTATTTGAAAAGGCATATATTGGATTTCAATACATTGGATTGAAATATTGATAAAATAAATGATAATTTGATCCAATATATGCCTTTTTAATTAAAGATTTATTTATGGATTGCTCTATTTTCAAATATATATATCACATTTATCTGTTCTGAAAAGTATTTATATATTTTTTATATATTAAAATTAATTATATATATATATATCAAATTTGGCATACGAAAGGTCACACACAATATAAACCTTTTTTGGAAATGTCTTGAGAAGAGAAAGTAAAAAAAGAAGAAATTCGCTTAAAACTTGGCCCCTTCTGTAATAAATAAATCAAAGCGAAAATATTTTATTTTTTGAGAGCAAAAAAAAATCTCAATTTAAATATTTTTCTATAAAATAATTCAGATAACTACGAGAAGGAGAATATATTTATCTTATCTGGCACCCCTGAAATATAAACGAGTTGGAAAGAAACTTTTTATTCAAATAGGCAAAACTAATAGTTTTTATCTTTTCTTTTGGAAGGAAATTACCTGATTGGTTGGACAAAGTCACGTGGGCCTCGCGTGCGACCTCTTTTTTTTTTCTCCCTTCAAGTTCTAAATGTATTCCTTCTTTGTAGGTTTCCTTTCTGAGGGACCTCCCCGCCCACTTCTCTTGTGTTTGCCCTCCAAGTTTGCTTCCCCTGATTTCTTGTGCAAGTTGTAGATATTGTACAAATTCCTTCCTTATTCCAACACATCGCTTCTGATTATTTTGATGGGCCGTAGAATAATGGGAATGTATATTTATTGTAGGTTTTAAAGAAGAATAATTAATAGCACAACTTTTAGGCATGCTGAATTGTATTGTCATAGTCCTATTGAATTGATATTTTAAAAATGTAATTATTGTTATTATGCTTTTATATTTTGAAGGTTTAATGAAGATGAAAATAAGTTTAAGATTATACATGAGAGATTATAGTTTATATACAACTAGACGGGTGACCCGGGCTTCGCCCCAGGATTGACCCGTGTGCATATCTACCCGAGTGATATATATTTAGATAAGATTTTTTTATAATTGTTTGTTATTAGCATTATCTATTTGTTTGCATCAGCATAATTTAATCTAATCTTTGATAGAGGGCGCTGTTCGTGAGCTAAGTAGAATAATTTGAATATATAGTTTTAATAATTGATTTATATTTTTTTAAAATAGCCTATCGTCTTCCCCGTATTTTTTTACCCATGTATGGAAATTTTGGTTTGAATTAGTGAACTGCTGCGAATTTGTATACCGGACATACAAACAAACAAACATACAAACATTCATTTATATATATAGGTGTATAAATCAGTAAGGGACTGCCCTGTAAGGCGAAGTACGGTGTCGTGAGCCCCGAGCCGCTAACGTAAAGGCCTACAGGGAACTCTGAAATGTGGCTGACTAACGGGGCAGTGGCACCTCCCTATTCCGGGACAAGGACAAGACACCACCACAATGTATAAATCACATTAAAGAGTCATATTTTTTATAATACAATATAATGCGGCTTATGATTGTAGAACGACGAATTTTTACCGCAAATGTTTCTTTTGAACGAAAAATCGTAATTTATTTTAAGGAGGAATAACGACTATTTCTATCCTTAGGGATGAAGTATGAAAAGATGAATTGTGAAGAGTAATGATAAACAGAAAAGTAAAGTGTCCAGGGATGAGAAACGAACCCACAGTGTTCTGCTTACCGGGCAGATGCCATGTCTACTAGGCTACCCTGGACATATTTTCCTTTCGTAGATATTATATAAAGTTAATTTATAATACAAAATAATGTGGCTTATGATTGTAGAACGACGTTTGAAAATATTTACCGCAAATATTTCTTTTGAACGAAAAATCGTAATTTATTTTTCCGTTCATCATTACTCTTCACAATTCATCTTTTCATACTTTATCCCTAAGGATAGAAATAGTCGTTATTTCTCCTTAGAATAAATTACGATTTTTCGTTCAAAAGAAACATTTGCGGCAAAAATTGTCAAACGTTGTTCTACAGTCATCTTAATGTGAGAGTAAAAGATGTTAGCTTGATGTGTTCTGAAAACAAGAGCTTCTTCTCCCCGACTTGTGTGTCTTTGTCTATAGTGAATTGGAAGATTATCGTTGTCTAAAAAAACGATGCCTTCCTTTCATCATGTTATATTAGGATGACCTTGCTCAACAATGTGAATCCCCCCAACGAAACTTCACCTGTTTAATTTCTATGTACAAGTGGTTTTTTTTTGCTTATCCCTAGTACACGTTGAACAGGCCATGATAAACATGGTGGGTAGAAGTTGGCGATTGCTTTTACTATAAGTGCACCACATGTCTACACATAATGAAAAGCAGTTCGACTTTGCACTTGCAAATGTGCCAGAATACGGTTTGGTTACTTGCACTCGCTGGTGGGGTTGGACTTTTGGAAGAATAGGGGAGCATTTTTTCAAATAAAAAAAAGTGCCCAAAGCGGGAATCGAATTCGGGTCGTAGTGGTCGAAACCCAACGGTTTAGACCATCTTTCCACCAACCCCTCAACAATAGTGAACCTTCCCAACAAGACTTCTCCTGTTTAATTTATATATACAAATGGAGGAGTTTGTTAGGTCTACGTTGGAGACAGTCCAGAAAAGTTCCTTCTATTTCATTTATTTTTTCAAACTCAAGACTATGATGACTTAGTCCGCCATCTGTTATAAGAAATTGAAAATATTTTTGAATCGTATGATTCTTTTTCAAAATACAATAATTTCCTACTGTTCTTACTGCAATTATAAAATAAGAAGAGGGCCTGACTCATCAGCGGTGAACACTCGCATGGTAGATTAATATAGATGGATACAAAATAAAACAGAATAGAGATATATCCAAAGAATGGATCAATAGTATGGCCCACCACTGGTATGAAGGAACAACACCTGGAGACTCCATCACAGCTTTCTAGAAACGAAACCACAAAAATTACAAGATTAAAGACAGGACATACTAGACCCGTTATGTTCATTGATGCAGAAAAAGGTTTTCCTGTCTGCTCAAAATGCTCCAACTCCACTCCAGCACATATCCTGGACTGTATTGGAGCTAAGACCTATACAACAACCCAAGCACATATCCTGGACTGTATTGGAGCTAAGACCTATACAACAACCCCAGCACATATCCTGGACTATATTGGAGCTAAGACCTATACAACAACCCTAGCACATATCCTGGACTGTATTGGAGCTAAGACCTATACAAGATCCACAGCACATATCCTGGACTGTATTGGAGCTAAGACCTATACAACAACCCCAGCACATATCCTGGACTGTATTGGAGCTAAGACCTATACAACAACCCCAGCACATATCCTGGACTGTATTGGAGCTAAGACCTATACAACTCAACCCCAGCACATATCCTGGACTGTATTGGAGCTAAGACATATACAACAACGCCAGCACATATCCTGGACTGTATTGGAGCTAAGACCTATACAACAACCCCAGCACATATCCTGGACTGTATTGGAGCTAAGACCTATACAACAACCCCAGCACATATCCTGGACTGTATTGGAGCTAAGACCTATACAACAACCCCAGCACATATCCTGGACTGTATTGGAGCTAAGACCTATACAACAACCCCAGCACATACCCTGGACTGTATTGGAGCTAAGACCTATACAACAACCCTAGCACATATACTGGACTGTATTGGAGCTAAGACCTATACAACAACCCCAGCACATATCCTGGACTGTATTGGAGCTAAGACCTATACAACAACCCTAGCACATATACTGGACTGTATTGGAGCTAAGACCTATACAAGATCCCCAGCACATATCCTGGACTGTATTGGAGCTAAGACCTATACAACAACCCCAGCACATATCCTGGACTGTATTGGAGCTAAGACCTATACAACAACTCCAGCACATATCCTGGACTGTATTGGAGCTAAGACCTATACAACAACCCCAGCACATATCCTGGACTGTATTGGAGCTAAGACCTATACAACTCATCCCCAGCACATATCCTGGACTGTATTGGAGCTAAGACCTATACAACAACGCCAGCACATATCCTGGACTGTATTGGAGCTAAGACCTATACAACAACCCCAGCACATATCCTGGACTGTATTGGAGCTAAGACCTATACAACAACCCCAGCACATATCCTGGACTGTATTGGAGCTAAGACCTGTACAACAACCCCAGCACATATCCTGGACTGTATTGGAGCTAAGACCTATACAACAACCCCAGCACATATCCTGGACTGTATTGGAGCTAAGACCTATACAACAACCCCAGCACATATCCTGGACTGTATTGGAGCTAAGACCTATACAACAACCCCAGCACATATCCTGGACTGTATTGGAGCTAAGACCTATACAACAACCCCAGCACATATCCTGGACTGTATTGGAGCTAAGACCTATACAACAACCCCAGCACATATCCTGGACTGTATTGGAGCTAAGACCTATACAACAACCCCAGCACATATCCTGGACTGTATTGGAGCTAAGACCTATACAACAACCCTAGCACATATACTGGACTGTATTGGAGCTAAGACCTATACAAGATCCCCAGCACATATCCTGGACTGTATTGGAGCTAAGACCTATACAACAACCCAAGCACATATCCTGGACTGTATTGGAGCTAAGACCTATACAACAACCCCAGCACATATCCTGGACTATATTGGAGCTAAGACCTATACAACAACCCTAGCACATATCCTGGACTGTATTGGAGCTAAGACCTATACAAGATCCCCAGCACATATCCTGGACTGTATTGGAGCTAAGACCTATACAACAACCCCAGCACATATCCTGGACTGTATTGGAGCTAAAACCTATACAACTCAACCCCAGCACATATCCTGGACTTTATTGGAGCTAAGACCTATACAACAACGCCAGCACATATCCTGGACTGTATTGGAGCTAAGACCTATACAACAACCCCAGCACATATCCTGGACTGTATTGGAGCTAAGACCTATACAACAACCCCAGCACATATCCTGGACTGTATTGGAGCTAAGACCTATACAACAACCCCAGCACATATCCTGGACTGTATTGGAGCTAAGACCTATACAACAACCCCAGCACATATCCTGGACTGTATTGGAGCTAAGACCTATACAACAACCCCAGCACATATCCTGGACTGTATTGGAGCTAAGACCTATACAACAACCCCAGCACATATCCTGGTCTGTATTGGAGCTAAGACCTATACAACAACCCCAGCACATATCCTAGACTGTATTGGAGCTAAGACCTATACAACAACCCCAGCACATATCCTGGACTATATTGGAGCTAAGACCTATACAACAACCCCAGCACATATTCTGGACTGTATTGGAGCTAAGACCTATACAGCAACCCCAGCACATATTCTGGACTGTATTGGAGCTAAGACCTATACAGCAACCCCAGCACATATTCTGGACTGTATTGGAGCTAAGACCTATACAGCAACCCCAGCACATATCCTGGACTGTATTGGAGCTAAGACCTATACAACAACCCCAGCACATATCCTGGACTGTATTGGAGCTAAGACCTATACAACAACCCCAGCACATATCCTGGACTGTATTGGAGCTAAGACCTATACAACAACCCCAGCACATATCCTGGACTGTATTGGAGCTAAGACCTATACAACAACCCCAGCACATATCCTGGACTGTATTGGAGCTAAGACCTATACAACAACCCCAGCACATATCCTGGACTGTATTGGAGCTAAGACCTATACAACAACCCCGGCACATATCCTGGACTGTATTGGAGCTAAGACCTATACAACAACCCCGGCACATATCCTGGACTGTATTGGAGCTAAGACCTATACAACAACCCCAGCACATATCCTGGACTGTATTGGAGCTAAGACCTATACAACAACCCCAGCACATATCCTGGACTGTATTGGAGCTAAGACCTATACAACAACCCCAGCACATATCCTGGACTGTATTGGAGCTAAGACCTATACAACAACCCCAGCACATATCCTGGACTGTATTGGAGCTAAGACCTATACAACAACCCCAGCACATATCCTGGACTGTATTGGAGCTAAGACCTATACAACAACCCCAGCACATATCCTGGACTGTATTGGAGCTAAGACCTATACAACAACTCCAGCACATATCCTGGACTGTATTGGAGCTAAGACCTATACAACAACCCCAGCACATATCCTGGACTGTATTGGAGATAAGACCTATACAACTCATCCCCAGCACATATCCTGGACTGTATTGGAGCTAAGACCTATACAACAACGCCAGCACATATCCTGGACTGTATTGGAGCTAAGACCTATACAACAACCCCAGCACATATCCTGGACTGTATTGGAGCTAAGACCTATACAACAACCCCAGCACATATCCTGGACTGTATTGGAGCTAAGACCTATACAACAACCCCAGCACATATCCTGGACTGTATTGGAGCTAAGACCTATACAACAACCCCAGCACATATCCTGGACTGTATTGGAGCTAAGACCTATACAACAACCCCAGCACATATCCTGGACTGTATTGGAGCTAAGACCTATACAACAACCCCAGCACATATCCTGGACTGTATTGGAGCTAAGACCTATACAACAACCCCAGCACATATCCTGGACTGTATTGGAGCTAAGACCTATACAACAACCCCAGCACATATCCTGGACTGTATTGGAGCTAAGACCTATACAACAACCCCAAAACATATCCTGGACTGTATTGGAGCTAAGACCTATACAACACAACCCCAGCACATATCCTGGACTATATTGGAGCTAAGACCTATACAACACAACCCCAGCACATATCCTGGACTGTATTGGAGCTAAGACCTATACAACAACCCCAGCACATATTCTGGACTGTATTGGAGCTAAAACCTATACAGCACAAATCCAGCACATATCCTGGACTGTATTGGAGCTAAGACCTATACAACAACCCCAGCACATATCCTGGACTGTATTGGAGCTAAGACCTATACAACAACCCCAGCACATATCCTGGACTGTATTGGAGCTAAGACCTATACAACAACCCCAGCACATATCCTGGACTGTATTGGAGCTAAGACCTATACAACAACTCCAGCACATATCCTGGACTGTATTGGAGCTAAGACCTATACAACAACCCCAGCACATATCCTGGACTGTATTGGAGCTAAGACCTATACAACAACCCCAGCACATATCCTGGACTGTATTGGAGCTAAGACCTATACAACAACCCCAGCACATATCCTGGACTGTATTGGAGCTAAGACCTATACAACAACCCCAGCACATATCCTGGACTGTATTGGAGCTAAGACCTATACAACAACCCCAGCACATATCCTGGACTGTATTGGAGCTAAGACCTATACAACAACCCCAGCACATATCCTGGACTGTATTGGAGCTAAGACCTATACAACAACCCCAGCACATATCCTGGACTGTATTGGAGCTAAGACCTATACAACACCCCCAGCACATATCCTGGACTGTATTGGAGCTAAGACCTATACAAGAGCCCTAAAACTATAGTAGATGAAATTATTGTTTTTAACCTTCATGACCTGGTGTAATCTTACCCATGGGATAATAAAAAAGATTAAACTGGGAAACCGCTGAGAGGGTTCACTACTGATGAGCCAGGCTCTCCCATTAATCTATCATTGCAGTAAGAGCAGTAGAAAATTATTTTATTTTGAAAAGAATGATATGCTAAATAATAGTTTCAATTTCTTGAAATTCAATAATGTTTAACATCTGCTTTATAATGGTTTTTAGGGTGAGCTATAATATTCAATATTTTTGATTAAACACAAAGTTTTTCTTTAATTTAATTTCTTAAACCTTTTCATGTGGATATCATTATGGTTCACCACTGATGAACCTACCTCTCCCTCTTCCAATATTTATTCATTGCGCAGAATGAGAACTGTTGATATAAATTGTAATTATACACTTGTATATTAAGAAAAAGGCATCTCCTTATCGTGAAATTGAAAGTTGCTGATGGCTTGCGTCATCTTTCGGAATAAATATCAACTATTCTCGTTGATTTCTAATTATTCCAGAATTGGCCAAATACCCATTCTTGATTAATCAAGAAAAGCTAACCACGGACGCGTTTCGGGCTATTGGCCCTCATCAGAGTGGTGCGAGCTGTACCTCAACGACCAAAAAATTAGCCATCAGCAACTTTCAGTTGCACGATAAGGAGATGCCTTTTTCTTAATTTATGCCCCTTATCCCAGTACAATATCACATTTGTACTATTTTTTCACACTTGCATATGTTTTAAAAGTATCGTTGAAAATAATTATAATTTACAGTGATAGAAGTCGTAAGCTATGCGAGTTCTATATTTGTTAATTTATTGAATTATACACAGAAAATACTCTATGTTGAAATTACATATGTTCTTTCATAATATATCATTTTTTTACCAGATAGTTGGCGATCTATGGATATACTCCAAGTACCTGGGTTATCTTTATGTTACTACAGTAGAACCTCCCTTTAGCGGACACCTCTCCACAAAGGACAGTTTTCATTTGCAAAATTACCATTTTTACAATTTAGCAACTCTCCGGTAAAAGGACTCCTCTCTCTAAAGGACACTTTGGCTATGCAATTAGGTGTTGTCCTTTACAGGGAGGTTCTACTGTATTTTAATATTTTTTCGGGCATCTCTGGTTTTCTACAGGAGTATATAAAAACGAATAAAACTCCCTTTGGCGTGTTTTTGTGATAATTAAAATGAAAAGAAACACATCTCCAGAAACTTGCTGACTTAATTAATTAATATCCAGGAGATTTAAATCAACTGATGTGTATCAATTGGTATCTATTGGTACATACCCTAGCCTCTCACTGTCACCATCTGACCAGAGATGACATTCTGGGACACCTAACGGTGGGAAAATGCGGCAAGATACAACCTGATGTATCACCATAAACCCTTGGATATTTGGAATCAGAACAGCCTCATAATAAATATAAATGTATAATAATAAATAAGATAAATATAATAATAATAATGTACAATCATATTATTTTTTCATTTTTTTTAAAAATTATAAATGGAATTAATGTGGCCCACAGCTTCACCCTAATTTGTCCAAGTGAAAAATACAGTAGTTTTATAAACTATTAATTTTTATCAACAGTTTAGAACATTAGGGTATCAAAATTGTGATTATCAACGCTGACGTCGTAATCGACTGTCGTAAACAAATCAACAAAATGTGACTCTCATGCGCTTGGTTATGTCTAATTTGAATATGATGCTCTCATTGGTTTCCTTAGTAGTTCAGGTGAATCTTAAGAGCCTGCTCTAGTGTGTAGGTCCGAAAATTCATAGATCTTGTTCCACGGCCCATTTTGTCGATTCACCAGTATGGTAAAATCTGGGACAAAGAAATCTTTGTTATACTAGCTGAAATGCTACAAGAATAGGTGATGTGGTGCAGAGAGTGTACAGCTCTGGGTGTACCTGGCCAGTGGAGCGGCAGGTCTAGCGGGGTTAGCTGGGGCCGTGCTAGTGTGGGCCGTGTATTGCCGTGGGGCGCGCAAGCCTCACGTCGTGGGACCGGGCCTCGCCAAGCCACAGCACGTCGAACTCCGGGCCGTAGTGCCCGAGCTCCCAGCCTCAGCACTCCGATACCTCCTGGAAGTGGGGCACGCCTCCTACGGGAAGACATTCGAGGGCGAGATGCTGACCGGATCTTCTTCCGTCCCAGTGGTCATCAAGTCCTTGCGGGACCACGCCTCGGTGGCAGACCAGCTGGACTTCTACCGAGAGGTCAGTACAGTAGTTCACTCTTTTTATCCCAATGTATAATTATACAAGGTCATGGAGATTATATTCATTGCTCAAATTCACAATCTTGGTAGGTTTGAATCAAAAGGCGATCCATCAATTAAGATTATATAAAAGGGCGTACCTGGATCTGTAAAGAAAAAAAAACATTTTTTTTCTCAAAATATTTCGAGATATTACTCCCGCTTTATCAGTAAATTAAGTTCACTGTGAAATAAAATTTGATAAAGAAGGAGCAATCTCTCGAAATATTTTGAGAAAAAAAAATGTTTTTTTTTTCTTTACAGATCCAGGTACGCCCTTTTATATCATATTGTTAGGTTTGTAATACAAGTCCTGTCTTGAGGCTCCCATGCATTCCAAGAGGTGGTCTGGTGGCGCCTCTTTGGTCCATGAGGGCAAATTCTGACTGTCACCTCCATGTAAATAACCAACCAACGACAGCAGTTCCCCATCATGGAGACTTATGGACTAAATTTTGATATAAATGCTACCACGTCCGGGGAAGCCGACGCGACCTATGTTCCAGGGATGACAACAAGGTCGAGAATTATGCAAGTCACCTCAAACATCAATGTTGGGATTATTCAATGTAATTCACTCTTCAAGGACTTTATCTTGCTTATTTCTTTTATTATTATTATTATTATTATCCCTAGTACACGTGGTACAGGCCATCATAATCATGGTGGGTAGAAGTTGGCGACTGCTTTTACTGTAAGCGCACCACATGTCTGCACATGTAAAAGCATGTTTATTTCTAATTGTAATAACATCAATCCAACATACCCCTTCCTATATATATAGCCAGTGAATTTATCCAGTTTCGCCCGGGTTTTACCCACGTGAAATTTGCCTAACGAACATTATTTAAGCAATGGTTTCTTATCAGAAGTAGTAAAAATTTCATTAAAATATATCATTTTTATATGATAGAGATGATAATTAGTTATGTATTTAATTTTTCTATATTTTAATAGCCTTAATTTTATTTAAACTCATGTTTTACATATGAATCTATTTGATAAATTTATAAAATTTCAAGTAGCTTTAATGGAAAAGAGAAAATTGGTCTTCGAACCATATCTCTATATATAAATGTTAACGTATATCATTTATTTATTTGCTCCTTATATATTTTCCCTCAAATATTTTGGCAAAATGTGACTGAGAATTCAACAGTATATAGATATAAGTCAAGGATTCTTTGTCACATTTTCATCTAAGGAAAATTCAAATTAACCGAGTAATAAACTAAAACATTTACTTATATTCAGTCAGGAAATTATTAAAAAACTAGCCGAATGACCCGGGCAACGCCCAGGTTTTACCCGATTAAATGTTTTTATTCAAATACTATTCGTTTCAATTATAAATTGGCGCCGTGGATGTCACTCTTGTGAAACGTCTCGCTCCAAACTTTGTGTCAGAGAAGCGATATTTTTATGAAGAGATGATCTGGCTTTGTGTCTTCTGCTCGAATGAATGTTTTTCTGTTAGAATTTTGTTCCTGCACACTAAAAATGAACTGGCTCACCCGTGGTCTCAGCTTTTTGGAATTTTTCCCGATATAATTTTGTATCTGATAATCAAAAATGATACAGCAATATTGTCATAATCATTTTCTGACTAAAAAAACAACTATTTTTGCCCAGAACCTGTCAATTTTATTTTTTATTGGCTAAAAATCTGATAAATATATTTTCCAGATTTTTCTCTATGTCCTGTCAAAACACGTTTTACATGTACATCAGGTCAGCTGATATTACCTCCCATCTTCACCGCTAGAGGCGCTGCTTGCGAGCGAAAAGGCAAATTTGCAACGCAATTTGCAAATAACTCGAAAAATATTCGGGATAGAGACCTGATATTTTCACTATAAGTTTTTCCAGATTCTACTCTATATACTGTTAAAATTTCAGTCAGATTAGTTACGTATTGTGGACGTGTATAGCCGACATAGGAACAAACACACATACATACATACATACATACACTGACTTTTATATATATATAGGGATTCTTCTCAAGCTTTCGGGTAGTGTGAATCCTTCTACAAGATTATATAACGAAATGAATCAATTTTTTTAAACTATTATTTAGATTGATAAGGCACAATTTGGAATATAGATTATAAACACAAGGTAATAAGACCAAATCCAAATAAATAAATAGTGTGTGACGTTTCGGTAACAGCGTTATTACCATCTTTAGACAAAGTTCATTCAGTACTTTGTCTGAAGATGGTAACAACGCTGCTACCGAAACGTCACACACTATTTATTTATTTGGATTTGGTCTTATTACCTTGTGTTTAAACTATTATGTATATCTGTTGTATATATATTAATCAATTGTTCCACAGAGTGTGTGTAAGCTCACAGGTAAATAGGCGCTAACCGAAACAGAAAAAAAGTTCCTTTGTTCAATATTAGTTTACCTTTTATATTTTGTTCTCTCTCTTGTAAATGAATAAATATAATGTTTAATTAATAATTATTGGAATCAGTTTCATTAATAATTCTAAGTAAAGTCAATAATTGGTAGCAGAGCGTGGTTATTTGATATAAAGCTCAAAAGCAAAAATATTTAATCTGAAGATTAAGCAAGAAGTTGATTCTGATCGGTACACTGAAGCACTTCTAAGAAGATTAAAGCTCAAAAGGCGAAAATGGCTGAATATAATTTTTTATCCCAAACAAAAATTGAACTATTAACAGGAACAAATTATCAAATATGGGCGTTGAAAATCGGCGCAGTTCTAAGAGGAAGAAAATTATTTAAATGTGTAATTTCCGATCCAGAACCTGATATGGAAGACAAAAGTTCTTGGGATTTGGATAATCATCACAACATTGACTAATGAACAAGCTGGAATGTTCATAGGTGAAACAAATGCTAAGAAAGTATGGGACTCACTGAAAAAAACATACACAGGCAATTTGGAAGATAAAATTATTGATATAGGCTTAGAATTAAAGAACATTAGAATGAAAGATAAAAAATGAAACTGTAGATAAATTTATAAAAAGGGCAAAAAATATTGTTGCTAGATGTTCATCATTAGGGCATCAATTTACCTCAAGAGAACTTTCATTTCATATTGTCAGAGGCATACATCCAAGGTATGAAAATATTGCTATTGTCTTACGATCTAAGAGAGAGGCAACAATTGAAGAGATTCAACAAACTCTAAGAGAAGAAGATTCAAGAAGAAATATGAGATTAAATCAATCAGTTGAGAATCGGAATGAACAAGCATACAGAATTAAAAATAGAAAAGTTAAACAATTTCAGCAAAAAAAAAAAGATATTTTGTTTGTGATAAAAAGGGACATCTAGCTAATGATTGCTGGTTTCGAGATAAACATAAACAAGGATATCAAAAGAAATGGACTCCTGATTATAGAAATCACAAATACAGTAGGGAACATTCAAATAACCTAGTGGATACTATGAAAAGTGGAATTAATGAGCAAGCGTTTGAAACATATGTAAAATAATTTGAAGATTCACCAGATGGGAGAAATGATAGGCAAATATGTTGTAAAGATTCAGGATGCACCGCACATTTAACCCCAAACCTAACTTTGATGGAAAATGTGACAGAGTACATAAGTAAAATCAACCTAGCTGAGAAGGGCAAAACTGCCCAAGCCATAGCCAAAGGAGATATGAGACTTACTACATGCACAAGTGAAGACCAAGAAAATATTCGCATCAAAGATATCTTACATGTACCAAATCTAAGAAATAATTTCTTGTCAGTATACGAATTAGTCAACAAAGGAAATTCAGTTATTTTCAATGAGGATGGAGCAAATATTTACAATGAAGGGAATGATTTAGTTGCTGAAGCATATATTAAAGATAGAATGTTTATGATGGAAACAAAACTAAGAAATGTACCAATAGCAAAAAATGAAAATGTCATGGTTATAAATACACATTTATCAAATAAAAATAGCAATATAAGTTTATGGCATAAGAGATTAAACCATATAAATGAAGAATACATGAAAAAATGATTCAAGGACACATTGTAAGAGGATTGTATCTAAAATTCGAAAGGTTACCAGAGTGCGAAGCATGCATAATGGGAAAACTGGTTCAGAAGCCATATAATATTACAGAAAATTATACAGTTAAGCCCTTGCAGTTGATTCATATGGATTTATGTGGACCAATGCCATGTCAATCTTTAGGAGGATCTAAGTATTTTCCTGTTATAGTAGAAGAAAGTAGAAGAATCTTTGTATATTTCCTGAGATCAAAAGATGAGACCTTTGAGAGATTTGAAGAATTTAAAGCAAGAGCCGAAAACGAATTAAGTCTTAGAATAAAAGATGTAAGAACGGACAATGGAACTGAATTTTGTAACTCTAGATTTGAAGGACTTTTCAAGAGAAGTGAGATCCATCACCAACATACCACCACATACTCACCACAAAGTAATGGAGTCGCAGAGAGAGTGAATAGGACTCTTATAGATACAGCGAGAACCTTACTAATTGACTCAAAATTACCCATGAAGTTTTGGGCAGAGGCAATTGCTACAGCTGTGTACATTAAGAATTGTACTCCCCACAGGTCTATCAAGCGCCATACACCTATGCAGAGATGGAATGGCAGGAAACCATCGGTCAAACACATTCGAATATTTGGATGTTTGACACATTGGCTTGAGAGCAAACCAAGAAGAAACAAGTTTTCACCAAAGGGTAGAAAGGGAATATTTATTGGTTATTCCATTAAAAGAAAAGCCTACAGAATATATGATAAAATGACAAAGAGAATTCATGAAGTCAGATCAGTAAAATTTAGTGAAGATAAGAGAGGAATTGATTATGCAAATGATATTCAGGAAGATACTAATTGTGATAATTTGACCTATAAAGGAAATTGTGAAGAAATAGTTGCTGAAGACTTTCTTATCTTGAAAGAAGACAATCCTGTCACGGAGAGTGAAATGAAGTCTCAGGAGGATACTTCAGTAAAACTAGGTGATGACTGTGAAAATGATTCATCACAAACTGAACCGATACAGGAAAGATGCGCAAAAGGAGGAAGAAAGAAAGGAGAAACAAAGAGCATCTTAGAAGCAAGACTTGAAGAACAAGAAAGTAAATTGATTGAAGAAAGAGTTCGACGCTCACAAAGAATAAAGGAGAGGAATGATGCAAACTTAATTATGGAAATAGATCATTATATCCCGGAGAACTTTAAAGAAGCAATGGATAGTGGAGAAAGAAATGAATGGCACAAAGCAATGGAAGAAGAGCTCAGTGAGATAGAGAAACATAAAGTATGGACACTAGTACCAAGGGAAAATGATATGAAAGTCATCAATAGTAAATGGGTCTACAGTACGAAGAAAACATCAAATGACGGCATATATAAAAGAAAGGTCAGACCGGTTGCTGTTGGATGCAATCAAAGATATGGTGTGGACTATAAGGACAAACTATGGAAATGTGCAGATAGCCTTGGACTTGCTGATTAGGGCTTACACACAGGGGATCGTGTGTTGTATATATATTAATTAATTGTTCCACAGAGTGTGTGTAAGCTCACAGGTAAATAGGCGCTAACCGAAACAGAAAAAAGTTCCTTTGTTCAATATTAGTTTACCTTTTATATTTTGTTCTCTCTCTTGAAAATCAATTCATATAATATTTAATTAATAATTATTGGAATTAGTTTCATTAATATAATTCTTAGCAAAGTCAACGATATCATATGAATTATTTACATATTTCAGAAGTGCTAAGAAAAACACTATGATAAATAGTTTTCTTAGCACTTCTGAAATAGGTAAATAATTTATAAGATATAAAATAATAGTTTAAAAATTAGATTAATTTCATTTATATACTCCTGTAGATGGGTTGACAGTACCCGAAAGCTTGAGAGAACGTTTAATAAAGTAAGACACTCATCCTCAGAGACTTGCGTTTTATTGTGATTTAAATTTGAGAGGATTCTTCCCATAATTTAGGTAAATATAAAAATGTATCTGTCCATCTGTTTATCTATAAACACCGATGTCACCATATAACTCTGTTTTTCATAATGTCATAAAAGTAAGTTTGCAAGATTTAAATAGTAATTCATAGGAAGTATCCATAGAATTGATATGGAATGATTTTGCTAATGAAATATCAAGAGAGTCGACTGAATTAAACGAATGACTAAATTGTAAGGCCAAGTAGAAACAGATTTTATTGGAATTAGGGCTATATATGGTGTGTGTATTTAATTTTCATAATAACTCTCAAACTTTCAAATAAACGTAAAATGAATTTTTCTCTTTTGTAAACCTGCTAGAATCTATATTGTGGCGAAGAATTCGTGGATGGCTTTTCTTGATTTATCAAGAAATTGGGTTGGCCAAATATCACGGAGCAAGCTAAATAAACGTTTAGTTTATTTTTGCTCCACTAGATGGCGCTCTGCCATCTAAAAAGCACATGTGCTCGTGGTCAGGAGATGCCTTCTTTATTTTATATATTATAATTTAATTATTCAATGAAAATATTCAACAGATTATATAAATATATATTACTCTGTTTATGTAAAATAATGATCAAAATATTTCTTTGCGTGCTTGCTCGAGATTCTCTAGCTATAGCTAGGGTTGTTGAGTTGTTGATAATTGTCGACTAGTCGCCGTGACCTCATCAATAAATACTTTCATACCTTCAGATATACAATGACTTGATTTATACGCTACAATATAACAGCTGTATATGAAAATCATATGGGGAATTATGGAAGTTTCATCGAAAAGCTCTCAAAACATAGGTTCTATAGGTAAAGGACAATTTAAGGGGTAAATACAAAGCTAACGTAGGTAGATATCTAAATCCCTAAAGTAATTACACGAAATTACTAATGACTGAATTAAAGCATATGTACAATTAAGACATTAACTGAATGGATTTCTGTAAACACAACTATATTTCTCAATGTGGAAATTTGGGTCGTAAAGGTTCATTATTTTTATTTGCCACCTCTACTGTAAATATTGTGCACAATGCTAATTATTCTAACGTTTAATTAGGAGTAATTGCTCCCCCAAGTATGTGTATAACAAATGTATTCTAAATTATCTCTAAATTACACAGCGGGATTTACAATTAATTCGGATGTCTGACTGCCCGTCACTTATTCCTGATGATCCAAACACCGTGTTGTAGCTTCTACAGCGTGGATTCAAACACCTGTTCATATCTACCTATATATAGATTCAAATACCTTCCTCGTTCCATGTTGTACCTCTCACCTCTTTCTGTTTCTTGTACAGGGTAAGGGGCCCAGAAATGTGTAATTTGACACTGGGATGGGCTGAATTCTATCAGCAGGTGACTGATTCAAATCCTTCCTGCTCTTAGGCATAGCTTATATGTCTTAACAAAATCAGATACATCTTTAAGTATAGAAGGTCAATAATATTTGCTTTTTATTCGGTGCATAGTTCTGACAACACCCAGATGTCCACTCGACATATGGTTGTGGTAGTGTCTCAAAATATCGCCCCTTTTTTCTTTTGCACCATTAGCAACTATGCTCTGCCTTTAGATTTTGGATTTTATTTATAAAGCCATTCCTATTCTTCTTTGAAGTTCATGTATATGATCGCTTGGGTGTGTCTTCGTTAAAGCCTGGGTTCAAATTTTTGAAAATTTCTTCTTTTCTCCTCTACCATTGGATTTTAAAATGTCGTTATCTTCTTCCCAATCTATTTATGTTAAGGGTCTTCTTAATAAGCCATTGATGTCCGGATGTTTCTTTCCCGATTTATATATAATGTAAAAATCAAATTCTTGCATTTCTATTACCCATATGGCACGTCGCCCGGTTGGATCTTTAAGATTTTTACCCAGCAGAGTAGGTGGTGGTCTATTATTAACCTAGTTACTTCCTCATTAGTACGGTCGTAATTTAGTCATTGACAAGACATATTATCATTATATTTTCAGGGATTGTGGATAATATTTTTTCCGATTTACTCAGAGCTCGACTCAATTATGATTTATTTTCTTTACCTCCAATATTTTGAACTAAGGGTTCTCCTATGACGATGTTCGACGCATCTGTGTGAGTGTAGGTAGGTGCATCGGGATTTACAGTTCCGAATGTTTTTCCTGAGTTTCTGTCCAGATGAATGGAACATATTTTCTTATTAGATTGATCAAAGTATCTACATATTTTCAAAGTTCCTGATGAGATTTCTGTAATACAAGCAAACTCCTATAAATTATTGAATCTCTTCAGATTTCTTAGGTGCTGAGAAATATCTAATGGCTCTCTAAAATGTTGTGCTCTGCAGGTTTAATTACATACTAGTTGGTGATATGACCAAGATTCACTATTTCTTCAAATGCAAAATAGACCATTTTCCCCATTTAATTTAATGTTCGAATTGCGAAATAATTTTAAAACAGCTTCAATTATTTCGAGATGAGAAGGGAAATCAAGGCTATAAATATAAAAGTTATGAAGTAGGTTGTCAAAAATTATCTCGAATTGCACTGGGGCATTACAAAGACCGAACGGCACCGTATTGAATTCGTATAGTCGTATAGGCTCAAAAAGCTGTATTTTTCCTTAATTTCAACCTGCCAATATCCAGATCCGATATCAATCGTTGAAAAATACCTTGATTCTTGAAGCGTGTCCATTACGTAATCAATTATGAGGATTGGATATACATCCATTACTGTGACATTGTTCAACTTTTTGTAGTTCACATAGAATCTCCAACTACCATCTCGTTTTTTTTTTTTTAGATTGAATAACTGAAAACGCCCAAGGGATAGAGGATAGCTTTATTAGTCCTTCTTTGAGTATGTCTTGAATTTGTTATTTTATGATGTCTCACTCTTTGGAGCTAACCCGGTAAGATTTGTGCTTAATAGACTTTGTATTTTAACTATCGATGCTATATGTTTGACCAAGTTATTTTGACCAAATTTCAAGGAAATTAAATCTGCGTAATTAATCAAAATTCACTTCAATTCCTTTTGCTGGTTTAATTGCAAGTCTTCATTAATCTTAAATTGTTTTACCCTTTTTTATCATCGCCGTTTTCTATAGAATAGATGGGATGACGCGTGGCCCACAGTTTGATTTTGCATTGTCTTTAAAGGCCGGGGATACGGGTTAGTTATCCAAAGATAAGTTTCGTTTTCTCTAGTGGCAATCATACTTCTAGCCAACCTGAGTCCGTTTTATGAACCAATTTGTCAAACTGTTCATCTATATATTCACCATTATCAATGTTATCGATTCCTTGATTAATTTGAATAAGATTACGAGTATAATGACGTATTTACTATTGTTCTTCTTTTTAGGTATATCTTATGGCACTCACTTAATAAATCATATTCCAGAAAATCCGTTTCACAATTTACCTTCGAATTCAGCAGTTTTAAAAGATCTCGAGACCGATAATTAAAGTTCTTATATTAGACTTCAATATTATGAAATCATGGGCGAACGACTTTTCGTCAATCTCGACATTTAACAGAATGGATCCAACTATGTTCAACCTTCCTCCATCGGAAGCGACACACGTTTTACTAGGGTTTCAAAATTCCGACCTAATTGGTAAGTATTGTAGTCAAAAATTGAGAGATCCGCACCTGTGTCAACCGAGGCATCAATATATCTTATTTTTTCAATAAATAAATTTAATCTACATTTTGCATATTATCTTTTTAATGGCATTTATTTTCGACATATCTAGGTTGACAGGAATTGGCGTGCTACTTAGTTTATATTTTCAAAGACGCTGTGTCTATTGCGTGTTTGAACGTTTGGGCTATCACACTCATCCTCACGCAGTCTTTGTGTCAGGGTTATGCCATTTGAAGTTTCCATTTCATCAGCAATCATGTCGTCTTTTGAAGAACGTTCCTTTATCACTCTGATAAACTTAGTCCTACAAAATTTCTCCATGTGCCCTAATCTGTTACATTTGAAGCAAATGGGCTTACTATCATCGTTTCGTGCTTTCTTTTCAGATAAATTTATCCTATATAGAGGAATAAAACCTTACTGTAAAATTGTCTTTCATAGATTTCCTTCGGACCTGTAACTACAATAGTATCGTTACACAAGGCAAACTTCGATAAAAATGTGCGGTCATCTAATCATAATATTGATGTTAATACCATTATAAAACTTTATAAATTCCTTGAGTATATTGTTTATATACCAATGCCGTTGTCAGTGTTTTAATGGGAAATGTTGGAAGGCAAAGAATGTTAGTCTGAAGAAGAAGAAGAAAGCAGTTCCAGGCAAAGGCCAGCAATTATAGAAAGGAAGGCTGTTAATGAAGTGATCTTCTTTGGGACGTTAAGCCGACTCACATCTTAATCTGAGTTTAATTAAGTCTTAGGTAGTACCTTGCTGGGGCATCTTGCTTCTCTACCTATATCTCGGATATATAGAAACCATATATTAGAAGAGTAAATTGCTATAGAGTATAAAATAATAATACTGTAGCGTAGAAATCAAGTCTTTGTATATCTGAAGGTGTGAAAGTATTTATTGATGACGTCACGGCGACTAGTCGACCATTGTTAACAACTCAACAAAACTATCTACAGCTAGGGAATCTTGAACAAGCAAGCAAAGAAACATTTAAGATGATTTTACAATAACAGAGTAATATATATTTTATAATCTGTTGAATATTTTCATTGAATAATATTAAATTAAATAATAAATTATTTCTTTGCCACAATATAAACAGTAGTGTTTCTTTATTCATGCAACCTTCCAACAAATGTTGATCTCCATAAACTACACGATAAGAAAGACTTATCGATTGAATATAGCAACCACGCCTTGTTCATGTCTAAGAGAAACGCATTGCTACTGTTTATAGTCTTATTTTATAAATCATTTATGTCTGTCTCTCTATGTCTCTCTCTGTCTCTCTTTTTATTGATAAATTATTAAACTACTGTATCAAATGTCAACAAGTAGATTGGTTTTAGGCTAATTTCCACAATAAATCACTTTTGGCTTTAATTGTATTTACATATTTACAAATTTAAAAAAACGAAAGAAAAAAATAAAAGAGATAAAAAGATCAGATGTTGAAATCAATATTAAAAATGGCATATCCTGACCTTGGCGCTCTGCCTTCTGTAAAGCACATGTGCTCCTGGTCAGGATATGCCATTTTTAATACATATTTACAAATATATATATATATATATATATATAGAGTAAATTGATTAATCAAGAAAAGCTAACCACGAATTAATCAAGAATGGGTATTTGGCCAATTCTGTAATAATTAAAAATCAACGAGAATAGTTGATATTCCGATAGATGGCGCAAGCCATCAGCAACTTTCAGTTGCACGAAAAGGAGATGTCTTTTTCATAATCTATGCACCTTATCCCAGTACAATATCACATTTGTACTATCTTAGTTCCTAGAATTTTAAGCCTTTTAATCAAAATGTTTTTAAATCGAATTGTTGGATAAATCGATTTTTTTGGTCCCCTGGGCTTCGAATTATCCAATTTCGACTGTATATAGAGTAAACTTTTTATTAGCGTTAAGCAATTTATATTTTTCAAATCTATATTTTATCTTTATACACACACACAAACCCTTTATCAAGACACCAGTCTTTCATTACTGAATCTATATCATTATTTATATTGCAACTCTCTTCCCATGTGACCTTGGGGGAAATATTAGGATCGTTTTTTGTCAACTTAATTTTTCTACAATTTTATATATATTATGAAAAAGGCATCTCCTTATCGTGCAACTGAAAGTTGCTGATGGCTTGCACCATCTATTGGAATACATATCAACTATTCTCGTTTATTTTTAATTATTCCAGAATTGGCCAAATACCCATTCTTGATTAATCAAGAAAAGCTAACCACGAATTAATCAAGAATGGGTATTTGGCCAATTCTGTAATAATTAAAAATCAACGAGAATAGTTGATATTCCGATAGATGGCGCAAGCCATCAGCAACTTTCAGTTGCACGAAAAGGAGATGTCTTTTTCATAATCTATGCACCTTATCCCAGTACAATATCACATTTGTACTATTTTTTCACTTTATATATATTGCCAAGGCAGATAAAAAGTGTTATATTATAGTTAATAATATATAAGTAATGTATATATTATATATAAGTTTATGCATAGTTTTATCTTCTATCTCATAGATAGGCTAGTTGAATACAATCTGTAAAAGATTTTGAATATGTATAGCATTCTGCTAGATGGATAACCCACCAAGTAGATCCTCAACAGATGAAAAATAGTTTTCTCAAGTTATTTCACCTTCCGTTTATTAATAATATAGATAAATTCCTCTTATATCTTTGAAAATTGAACAAGAAATGAATTCCTAAAACATCAAAGTTTATTTAGATCCATTGCCCAATAGGGTACATCAGTTAAAACCACAGTGTATTCCTGATCATACACTTGAACAGTAGAAAAGTAGATTGTACATAACGAACGGGTGGAGAGTTTAAAAAGTAAAATTTATATTCCAAAGGCGAGCGCATACAAGAAAATGAAGTTGGTGGAATATTTGAATTGCAAATGTAATTCACATAAGAAGTCTAAAGTGGTCGTTTAATCATCTCTATAATATAATTGTGCCTTCACACACGGGACGTGTTAGTCGAGACCTGACATCTTCCTGTTGACAACTGCACCACTTCTATTTGTTAAGTGATAAGGCACAATTTGGATTAAAGATTAAACACAAGGTTATAAAACCAAATAAATAGTGTGTGACGTTTAGGTAACAGCGTTGTTACCATCTTCAGACAAAAGTACTGAATGAGAAAAAATCACTTTTGAGGTAACCGGATTCCTGGAGCGTATACAAATAATTAGTATTAAATAAGCGGATTATCAATTGTTTAAAAGCTCTCATAACAACAATGGGGTTATAAAAACAACAATTCCAAGTGATGATAGGGCACAATTTGGATTATAGATTATAAACACAAGGTAATAAGACCAAATAAATAGTGTGTGACGTTTCAGCGTTGTTACCATCTTCAGACAAAAGTGCTGAATGAGAAAAATCTCTCATGAAGTAACCCGGATTCCTGGAACGTACAAAAATAATTAGTATAAAACCTTGTCATAACAACAATGGGGTTTTAAAAACAACAAAACCAAGTGATAATAAGGCACAATTTGGATTATAGATTATAAACACAAGGTAATAAGACCAAATAAATAATTAGTGTGTGACGTTTCAGCGTTGTTACCACCTTCAGACAAAAGTGCGGAATGAGAAAAAAAACTCCTTTGATTTAACCCGTATTCCTGGAGCGTATAAAAATAATTAGTATAAAATAATAGGATTATCAATTGTTTAAAATCTTGTCATAACAACAATGTGGTTTTAAAAACAACAAAACCAAGTGATGATAAGGCACAATTTGGATTATAAACACAAGGTAATAAGTCCAAACCCAAATAAATAAATAGTGTGTGACGTTTCAGTAACAGCGTTGTTACCATCTTCAGAAAAAAGTACTGAATGAGAAAAAAAAAAAGAGAGAGAATATGGGTTTACGGGCTACTAACCAGAATGGATGATTTTTGAACCCCAATGGACGCATAAAGCGGAATATATACAAAGTACTAAAAGAATGAGAAAAAATATCACAACATGTTTTAAATAGTTACTGTTATCAAGTGTGTAAACAAGATAGCAGATACGAAGAAAATAGTTTTCTGAGAAATACAGAATTTTAATCTTATAATTAAAAGTGAAAAAACCCACATTTTTTAGATATAATCAAATGAATGTGGAAGGCCTATTTCTATAACTACTGGAATGTAAGTTGAAGTACATTGAGGGCCTCGCTCATCATTGGCGAACCCCACCGGCGGTCACCAGAATAATCTACCAGTCCTCTATTGCAATTATTCTTTATTCTATTCAGTACAATCCAGTTAGATAACCACAGTAATACAAGGTTGTCCCAAAAGTTGGCAAACACTTGCAACAAAAAAATGAAAAACCAATATTATTCGCATTAATATTATTCGCCGTTTTGTATAATGCCTTTGTATTATGTATAAAGTAATTGTATTATGTATTATATTATGTATTCGTAGTACGCGTGGTACAGGCCATGATAATCATGGTGGGTAGATGGCAACTGCCTTTAAGGTGAGTGCACCACATGTTTACTTATGTGAAAAGCAGTTCGACTTTTGGCACAAATGTGTCAGAGCCCTGTTTGGTTACTTGCACTCGCTTGTGGGGTTGAACTTTTGCAATAATCGGGGGTCATTGATGCAAAAAGTTCCCATGTGTAGACATGTGGTGCACTTAGAGTAAAAGCAGTCGCCAGCTTCTATTATGTATAAAGTAATTGTATTATGTATTCGACGTAATGAGGCAAGACAACAAAAGCATGTTTATAGGGATCCTGAATAAACAATACGTATATATCACCTTCTGTGTTTTAGATGAAAACATTCACCGCTACTCTTCGAAATAAAGGAAAACTTCTCAATAAGGGAACTGAATATGTAAAATATTTATGAAGCCTTGTTCATCAGTGGCCAACCTACCCAGCGATATACTACTGATGAGTCAAGCCTTCCTAATTCTTTTTTTTTTATCAAAGTCAGTTTCCTAATTGTAGAAATTGACCTTTATTGAAATTTGCATTGAATGTTTATCTTGAAGATAGAGGTTTCCTGGCTGACAATCATTGTTCTTGAAGTAAGAGACACTTCGGCCAGTTGAGTTTTTCATTTCTACTGTACTAAGTGTCTCTATTGCAAGAACAATTAATGTATCTGTCCAAACGTCACTATATGAAGATAAACATGAGTGAGATGGGGATGTACGTGGCCAGGTCGAGGTGCTGGCCGGTCTAAGACATCCCAACGTCGCCCGGCTGCTCGGCCTCAGTTCCCCCGGCAGCCTGGTGCTGGAGTATCCCTCCCGGTGCGACCTGAAGCACTGGCTGCTCACGGCGGAGGAGCTCGCTCCCACCACGCTGGCCCAGCTGGCTCGGCAGGCGGCCCTGGGCATGGAGCAACTGGCCATGAGGGGCTTCGTTCACGGGGACCTGGCTGCTCGTACCTGTTACGTCACGGCGGCCCTACAGCTCAAGGTGAGTCCCTACCTTGCTGGGTATCCCAGCTCACCTGTGGCAGAGGTAGAGGTTTACAGCTGAATTCACTGTAAGTGGCTTATGGACCGAAAGTTCTGGGAGACAATTTACTTCTAGGATGTAAATGGCCCACATGTTTACATATATCGAAGGTATTTCGAATTTCAACTTCACCCATAGACAAAACTTAGGAATGTTGTACCTTTCAGCATGCTTATCGGGTTTCAGACAATAACTCTGAGAGATATTTGATACACAGTGACCTTTATTGAAGACACACGATATAGCCAAGTGTGAACAAAATTGACTCTGTCTCTTAAAAAAAATAGACGACAGGCAACAACAAAGACTTACATTCTTAAGTTCTGCACATGAGTGTACAAGGTGCCCGTATATGTGATAATCTTGTAGCGTCCTTTGATTGGCCCTCTCGGTCAGGAGAAAGCTACTGCTAGATTCTTTTGTAAATTCTGATCATTGTGATTATAATTTCCTATTTTGGAAACCGAAAAAAATTGCATTAAAATTGTTATCCTGAAATTAATTTCATTCATACAATTGGTCCATGGTTGATGCTGATATCGGTCGTGCGCGATAATTTTCTTTTTGGAGAAAGGATAAAATGTATTCAATTCTCACATAACAATATTTAATATGTATCACCTCGGAACAAGGTAAACATCTCTAGAACTCAAGTAGGTTGACTACAGGAATCTGTAGGGAAACACAGAAAACTATGAAATTTAATGATTTAAAATTGAGTGAAAAATTTAGTTGGATCCTCTCAGTATGAATCGAATTACAAATTTTTGGCTGAAAATATGCATGCTTGAGCAAAAATGCTTAAAACTTCTGAATAATTCATCGTCCAAACTTGGAAAGGTAAAAAGAAGTTATTGTTTATTATCGTTTAAGTAGACAATATTGCTGGTCTAAAACGATACGAGAAAAGGTTTTTTTTGCCAAATATAGGTCATCATATACTGAACACTGTTAGTAGATCATCGAAATGATAACTACTGGTTTTAAGATCAAATCGCACTATGCAAGGTTTTCCAGTCTCGTATACCATTCTGATATTCACCTAATTAGTATTATTGTTAATTTGATTCAATTCCAGATTTTTGCTATTTCCCAGCTAGTAATTAAGCCGAGAATGAGCTATATATCTGTAAATATTTTAATCTATAAATATTAAATCTTCCCACATCCCTGGACACTTTATTTTTCCGTTTATCATTACTCTTCACAATTCATCCTTTCATACTTCATCCCTAAGGTTAGAAATGATAATTCGAAATAATATTTCTCCTTAAAATAAATTTTGATTTTTCGTTCAAAAGAAACATTTGCGGTATAATTGTCAAATGTCGTTCTACATATATCTGTAAATGTAGGGTGTAAGCCATGACCTGTTGGTGATGGCAGGTGGCGGACTACGGGATTGCTCGTCAGCTCTACGCCACGGAATACGCCAAGCTGACTCAGCACGGCGGCCGCTCCATGCCAGTCCGCTGGATGTCCCCCGAGGCCATCCTCTACGGCAAGGTGACATCGGAGGGTGACGTGTGGTCCTTCGGCGTGCTGCTGTGGGAGGTGTACAGCCGCGGGGCTCAGCCCTACGCCGGCTGTGGCACGCAAGAGGTGGTAGAGATGGTATGTCGGCGCCGCTGCCTGCTGCCCTGCCCCGCGCACTGCCCGCCCCACGCCTACGCCGCTATGGTGGACTGCTGGCACGAGGCTGCATCACGGAGGCCGGCATTCAGGGAGCTAAGAGCACGGCTCGCCCCGCCTGGAGCTACGGGGGCTCTTCCCGCCAGCTTGGGGGGCAGCACAGGGCCCAGTCTTCACACCGGCTCCACCCAGCTCTCCACTGGATCCTGCTGGTACTTAGGAGAACCTACATGGAACGCTGTACAACTCTGACCAGCTTCTTTTAGTTACTTCTCTTTTCTACAGGGTATTGTTGATGTCCCATATATCGTGCTATTTTGTTGTGAGATATAACAATCAAAACATGATCGTTCAAATCTGATTTCACAAAGTAAACCCAGTTTTGTATTTAGTTTGTTCGTCTTTTTTTGACAATGAAGTTTAAAGAATTCAACATTGTGACGATGATACACAGTCTATTACTATTTTTGTGAGAACGTCAATTTTGGCAAGGAGAGATTTGTGCAGATGTTTTCATTTTCTAGTCATCAGATATTTCAGAGCTTTGACTTCAAGATAATATAGTCAATGTAACACTCTTAATTTAATAAGATTCATTTATGACACATAAACTAATCCTAAGAAATCCTTTTTTTTTCTCATTATTTCAAGAATATATAAAATATGAATTAGGTGAGAACACGACATAAAGGTAATTTCCCATAAGAGAGTAAAGGTATCCCACCATCGGTTAAAAATCTTCAATTATCTACTTCAAAATTATCCTACAATTCTAATTTAAAATTCCTACTACCTAAGTCTATGGTAAATTACAACCCCCAAAGGTAGTGTATAGCATCATTTGCTTCAATAATAATTCTATAATTTCAATTGTGCTCACAGAGTTATGCGTACTACAATCAACAGCATTGAGCTTCTATGAATTTAAATAATATAATCTATATATCTTACATACTGAGACAACTCCATTACTGATACCGAATTTGTGTCTAAGTCTATTCATTCAAATAAACGCAATGAATTTTCAATAAATATATATCTATATATGAAAATTAAACCTGCTTTTTAAAAAGAATTTCTAACAAAGTCTGATATCGCGCAAAATATATTGGAAATATAATTATTTAACACAAAGCGATAACGCGCCATCTATACATATAAAATGAATAGATTTAAAAGCACGAATGTTTCTTTTATACACAATACAAACTTCTACTGTCCTTACTGCGATGAAAAAATATATTGGGAGGGCTTGGCTCATCAGTGGTGAACCCTCCCTGCGGTTTCGCCAATTTAATCCACCAGACCGCTTCTCAGAGATCTAATACTGTATTGGTCCAATACATCGCAGTAAGGACAGTAGAAGTTTGTATTATGTATAAAAGAAACATTCGTGCTTTTAAATCTTTTCATTTTATATATAATTATTTGTAGATATAATTATAGTGAGAAAAACGTACTTCATAATTCTATATGACTTTAAAATAGTAAAATAAAATTTAATTCAATATTCAAAGCTTGAAATTTTCATTACTGAAATCGGCCATTATTTTCATCCCAACCAAATATTATAGAAGCGCATGTTTCTTTTTAAAATTAAAACTATTTTCGTTGTAAAAACTCGCGAGCGTGGCTCTTCCGCACACCATGCTTCGAGCGTTGCTCTTCCGCAAATAAGAGTCTAAGAGGATTGACCACTGATGAACCAGGGGCCCTCCCATTATTCTATCATTGTAGTAACATCAGAAAAAAATTGTTTTACAGTACAGTAGACTATCCTATTACGCGAGTTTTTACAACGCGCTTTCGTACAACGCGATAAAAAAATTGCGACAAATTTATTTATACAACGCGATTTTTCGTATAACGCGTTGTAAAATAAAACAATTTACCCTAACAACATTCGCCTTATACAAGTTTTATTTCGTACAACGCGAATTCCTATAACGCGATTTCATACAACACGGAACACATTAATCGCGTTATAGGAGAGTTTACTGTATTCTAAAAAGAAACATTTGCGTCAAAATTAGTTTCAATTTCTTACAACAGATGGCATTCTAGTACATCATATTAATTTAGATTTAAAAGGAATTTGCAATACAGGTTTGTCCTTGACTTATAATTCAATAAAAATCAACAAACAATCCAGGGTTAAGTTTCTTTGACTATTTTTATTTTTCTAACTTTCAGGTCAACATGTCCTTCAACAGGAGAGAAACCTAGAAATATAACTTACAGAGAGAGAAATAAGGATAACCCAGGCCCCTGGAGCGCAAGAAACGCCAATTGCCCGGTATAACATCCAGAGAGAGAAATAAGGATAACCCAGGCCCCTGGAGCGCAAGAAACGCCAATTGCCCGGTATAACATCCAGAGAGAGAAATAAGGATAACACAGGCCCCTGGAGCGCAAGAAACGCCAATTGCCCGGTATAACATCCAGAGAGAGAAATAAGGATAACACAGGCCCCTGGAGCGCAAGAAACGCCAATTGCCCGGTATAACATCCAGAGAGAGAAATAAGGATTACACAGGCCCCTGGAGCGCAAGAAACGCCAATTGCCCGGAATAACATCCAGAGAGAAATAAGGATAACCCAGGCCCCTGGAGCGCAAGAAACGCCAATTGCCCGGTATAGCATCCAGAGAGAAATATGGATAACCCAGGCCCCTGGAGCGCAAGAAACGCCAATTGCCCGGTATAACATCCAGAGAGAGAAATAAGGATAACCCAGGTCCCTGGAGCGCAAGAAACGCCAATTGCCCGGTATAACATTCAGAGAGAGAAATAAGGATAACCCAGGCCCTTGGAGCGCAAGAAACGCCAATTGCCCGGTATAACATCCAGAGAGAGAAATAAGGATAACCCAGGCCCCTGGAGCGCAAGAAACGCCAATTGCCCGGAATAACATCCAGAGAGAAATAAGGATAACCCAGGCCCCTGGAGCGCAAGAAACGCCAATTGCCCGGTATAACATTCAGAGAGAGAAATAAGGATAACCCAGGCCCCTGGAGCGCAAGAAACGCCAATTGCCCGGAATAACATCCAGAGAGAAATAAGGATAACCCAGGCCCCTGGAGCGCAAGAAACGCCAATTGCCCGGTATAACATCCAGAGAGAGAAATAAGGATAACCCAGGCCCCTGGAGCGCAAGAAACGCCAATTGCCCGGTATAACATTCAGAGAGAGAAATAAGGATAACCCAGGCCCCTGGAGCGCAAGAAACGCCAATTGCCCGGTATAACATCCAGAGAAAAATAAGGATAACCCAGGCCCCTGAAGCGCAAGAAACGCCAATTGCCCGGTATAACATCCAGCTAACAGTTAGTTGAAAGTTATACTTATAGTTTTCCTGTTGAAGGGCACGTTACCCCAAAGTTAGAGATATAAAAACTGTAAAATAAACTTAACCCTGGATTGATTTTATTGAATTAGAAATTAAAAATAATAATGGTATATCCTGACCAGGAGCACATATGCTTTTTAGATGGTAGAGCGTCATCTAGTGGAACAAAATCACCTAAACATTGATTTAACCTGTTCCCTGATATTTGGCCAACCCAAATTTCTTGAAAAATGAAGAAAAGCCATCCAATATATAGTTCTCAATATAATCGTACATGATCATAATGCGGTACACTATCAGGTGTATTTTCTCTCTCTAACATCATTACATTGATAATTCTTTATTATAATTGAGTGGTACAGCTTACTCCACGCTCCAAAAAGCGCGAAACGCGTTCGTGGATTGCTTTTCTTGATTTATCAACAGATTGGGTTGGCCAAATATCAGGGAACAGGCTATATCAATGATTAGTTGATTTCTGTTCCACCAGATGGCGTTCTGCTTTCTGTAAAGCACATGTGCTCCTGGTCAGGATATGCCATTTTTATTTTTGATTTCAACACCTGATCTTTTTATCTTTTATTTTTTATTTCATTTTTTTTCATTGATAAATCTATAGAATTAAATACTATACGATAATTACATGGGAGAAAATGGCATTATCTCTATTTAAAGGGTGTTCATTAAGATCTTCCCTCACGAAATGAATTTACCTTAACTAGACTTGGAGACAAATTCTAAAAATGGAATCAAAGCAGTTTTATACAGATAAAAACTTTCCATGATTAGAACATATTTATGGAGAAGATTATTTTTAAAAATAGTCTTCACAATATGCTTCATTTAAAATTCTTTTTTAAAGAATAAAATATAATAATGGTTATACAATTATTATTAGGATATTATAAATATTTAATAAAATAATGGGCTTTTTTATTAATTAATGAATATTTGCATAATGGCTTGAATAATTTTCTTTTGACGAAATTTGAAATATAACAAAAAAATACTAATTTGAAAAATGTATAGTGCGCTCTTTATATTTGATTAAATATTTTGATCTAAAACAGTAAAAATATATTAAAGTAAAATTATTCCTTATAAAACAAGGTTGTACCAAAAGTTCGTAAACACTTGCAAAAAAATTGAATTACCAATATTATACGCCGTTATGTATAATGTCTTTGTATTATAAGTATAAAGTAATTGTATTATTATGTATTATTATGTATTCATCGTAATAATATTATTCGCAAAGTAATAAGAAAAAACTATGTTTAAAGAAAAACACGAAATTTTGGGACAATTTTATAATAATAAATCTGTGAATAGGTATATTCTCAATATGAAACTTTTAACTAATTCTAAATAATACCCTTTATCATCAGTGCGCAAAGTTTTTTATCATTTATAAATCGATTAAAGTAAATAAATTTCTGTATTTGGTAGCTAATATATAAATATGCAATATAAAATAAATTTTATGATTCAAAATTAGTAACGTTTACTGCATTTAATTTAAAAGTTCGAATATTGTTTAGTAAATCTATAAATCAAAGTTAAGAATTCAAAGTAGGTTAAGTTATAAGAAATGCAAAATTATTGATGCAGATTTAATATAATCATATATAAATTATATTTATAAATTTAATTGCCATCGATAAAATTTGTAACAAATATATTTACTGGCAATGCGTTTCTTTTCAATAATATCATCAAATATTATCTCTACACAGACCTTAGTGCATTGACCAATGCAGTAAGGTCTGTAGAAATAATATTTGATGATATTATTGAGAAGAAATACATTGCCAGTAAATATATTTTTGTTATATAATCAAATGTGGTAAATTAAAAGCGCGCCATGAAGCAAAATATTGTAAAACCAATATTATTTTAAAAATATATTTGGGATAATTTTTACTAATTTTCACAAAAAGAGAAGAATAAAATAATGAAAAGGGCATGATGAAATAGCTTTTTTCTAAAAAAGACGATTATATTGTCAATTTTTCTAGCCTTTATATAGGTTTTACACTTTCAAAAGACAATATTTTTACAATTTAATAACAACATATTAGACTTTAATGACAATATTTTTCATTTTAATAATAGCATTTTACACTTTAGAAACCACTTTCAACACTTTAATTTATTTCAACACACAAAACGCGATATCCCTGTTAGGGATATTTGCGTCGATTCACATTTTTTTAAACAGAAACAGTTATAAACACATTATACAAGAAAAAGTAATCAAAAATAAAAAAGAGAGAAACAATAAGATATATTAGGAACCTGAACCTTTCAGGTTAGAAAGATAATCATAAATATATCTACAAAAATAGTTAAATCTATGGCATTAATTACATTGTAATTTTTAAATCTATGTTTTTCAATTTAATTTAAAATTTTAACAATATTGCTGTAGATACAGAAAATAATGAAAATAGTTTCATTTAATTTGAAATTAGTGTATGCTAGACATTTTATAACTTTTTTACGTATTTAAGCCGATTTTTAACGTTAGAAAGTGGTACATTGATTTTATTGTGGAAATGTTCTTCTTCTTTCTTATCTTCACACTGGGTGAAGTAGAATGCGTCTGCCTTTGTCTGGGAGCACTACTCAGTGGCAGGCTGACTTAGCTCCAAAAGAAATGGCCGCCTCTGACATGAGGAACATACGCCATGTGCAGCCGCTTCTAACATGGAGTACAAACGCTGCTCATCTTGTATCCCTGGATTAGGAGCCCTTACAGGGTACTATCAGCCGGGCCAGCTGAGCCCAGGTTTTTTACCGAGCTTGTTACTGCTCCCCCTCCTCCTTTTTCATCCGGGCTTGGGACCGGCAAAGGAGGAGTTGTGGAAATGTTACTTTGAGAAGGTAGATTCTCTCTGACAACCATTTCCTTTATTGATCTTTCGGTTGGATTTGAAGGTTTCTTCAAGAACCAATTTCAGAGGAATTTTCCGCTTAATTTCATAGATCTCAAAATTTTATTTGTTTTTCTTTATTAATTTACTGTTTGTGCACTTAGTAATATCAATATTATTTTTCTCGTGATTTTAATAATTTGGGTTAACGAGAATATATCCTCGGAAAGTCCGAGACCGTGACCTTTCACAAAAGGTAGGCAGGGGAAAGAATGTAACATTCTATAATTTTAGACATTTCACACTATTTCTAAATCGTTTTTCATTAAATATAAATCAATGCTTGATCTTTGAAAAAAAATATCACTCCAATCGCGCGCTTATTTCGTGAGCTACAGCGTTGCAAAATCGTTCTTTTAAAAATAAAACATCCTCTGTAAAAGTATCTCCAATAAGACGAAAATACTTATAGTATAATTGTCAATTTTCCAAATGGGATCGAAAAAAATGTTTAAAAATGAAAATGTGGCAATTAAAGTGTAAAGGTTTCTCTTTTAAAAGTGCAAAACCTATATATATACTAGGTATTCATATTTACACAATTACATATAAGTTATAGAATAAAAATAATGGTAATATATTTTTGATAAAATACAAACATGATCAACACTCAATAAGTAGTACAACAGGAACTTCTGGTAAAGATCTACAGTGAAGTTTTCGAACTGCATTATGCAAATTTTAAACGATTTAACTACTTTAATTAATATATCTATATTTTTTGTTTATTATATATATATTAATTTAAATATTTCAGGTACCAAAATGTATCTCTAGCATTATTTTTCAAGTTTGAAGACAATATAAATAGATATTTTGTTAAAATGTCAGATAGCATCCATAAAAATTAATAAAACACAGATCACAATTACGATGAATAAAAAAAATAATATTTCTTATATAATATGTATGCAAATTTTTTTAAAGTTTCGCAATGGAAATATTAGTTTTCAAAACTGATTACAAAAAATTATAAAAGAAATCTATATAATTTAAATTTAAAAGTGTCACCTAATAGAAAATTCATGGAAAAAAAGATTAAAATATCACTTTTCTCATCTTCTCTAAAATACAAGGACATAATCTACATAGCCCAAACTAATTTGACGAGGAACATATCTCTCTTTAGATAGATTTTAAAATAATTCTATCACATATTCGTTTTATTAATATTTAGAATTCCAAAAGATAAAAATTAAAGCTAAAATTAGTTTATTTTTAATTAGTTATTTTCAAATAGAATTTTTGTAAATCTCAAAATTCATTTGTTTACAAAAATAATTAAAATAAAACGATTATTTAGATAATTTTATTTTTCATATTAGAGTTCTTATTTTAAAATATTATTTTGTAAGCTTTTTTAATTTTGTTTAAAATAACTTCTTGATTAAAATTTCTTCATGGTAATTAAGTCGAATTTTATTAATCCTTCAACAAAAGGTATAATTGATACTCAGAGATCAATGTTTAATACGTATAAAATTTTCTAATTAAAAATTAATCAAACATATATTTACAAACATATAAAACATATTTGAATTTCATTTTTTTCTATAAATATATGTCTTCGATTATAATGATTAACAGTTAACTATTAACTCTAAATATATTAATTATATAAATTTAAAATAGTTGTAGGTTTTAATGTGTATAATTACCGGGAACAAAATGCCAACGTATTCGAGTTTGTGTCCTTAATAAAAATGAGCTTAAAAATATAGATTATATAATATATACATAACTCTATATCCACAAAGGTTTTATTATAAATTATATTTTATAGATTTTTGTTGTACATATAATAATATAAAAACATTTATTCATTCCTTAAAAATAGCCAGTCACGTTTGCATCATCAATAGAGTGTTATATGCAAAACTTTTAAATCGCATATTTGTGCATATTCTGTTTTTTTTTCCAAAGGTATTCAAAATGTGAAAATTGCAAATTTTGATATTAAAATAAATAAAATTAAATATCTTAATCACAAATATCTATTATGTTTAGAAATTTTATATAATTTGTAAAATAAAATTTAAAAATGCACGCGAATTTCGTTTATTGAACCAGAAAAAAATTCTGAATAATTATAAAAAGTTAATTTTAAGCATTTAATTTCATAGGTATAGGTGTTTCAAATTTAAATTTAGGCATTACCAACAATAGTGGCAAGTATTATTGTTTGTAACAATAGCTACATATAATAAAATTTATTTGAATTTTTAAAATAAGATATTCACTATTTTTCTGATATCCACCGAATTTTCCTACAAATTATGTATATCAAAAAAGAATTGAAACATCTTCGCTTTACCGTGTTTTCACAAATATAAATCCGAGTAGCATAGGTACGAATAATGTTTGCAAAAATATAAAATCTATCTGTTAGATTTGATTTTTATTCCAAATTTATTTTGATAAGGACTAAGCAGTTTGTCAGAGCCAGAGTTGTGGACTCCCCGAGTCCTCTGGTTTACAGAAACTGTCAATAGATAGCACCTAGGTTTAACACCTATTTTGAATGAAGAAGTGAATTTTATTATATACAGTAGAACCTCCATGAGAGGGCACTCGCGATAGAGGACACCTTCTACAAAGCACAGTTTTCATTTTCAAAATTACAATTTTACTATTTTGCAACTCTCCGGTAAGAGGACACCTCTCTCTAAAATACACTTTGGTTCTGCAATTAGGTGTCTTTTAAGGGAGGTTCTACTGTATATGATACATTGAAATATATATTATTATTTTGTGTTTAATAAATCCCTATTCCTAATGTATGTGAAAATATTTCTATCAAATAATATTTTTGGTTGATTGAAATAGACATTCACATATAAAATTAAGGATATAGAAAGATTTCATACAAAAGACTATGGTTTAAAATCTGAAATACAAAATTGGGAAAAGTATTAAGCATTGTGTAAAAAAGGTTTAAAATAAACCATTTGAACTCTATCAATTAAATATTGAATAAGAATAATATTTTAAAGATATTTATTGAGTTGAAAACATTAGGCTTCCAGGGATAAGTGCCTTTTATTATTTTCTATTTATTTTATTATTTAATCAACAAATCTTTGGCTTTCGAGCACGAAAGTCCTTCTACAGGAGGAAACAGGACACGATTCGGTGCCCGAAAGCTAAAGATTTGTGTGAATGGAATTAATAATAAAAAAAAAAACTTATCCCTGGAAGCTTTCAAATTAATATTGATACAGACGATTATATTTTATTGAATTGCGAATCAGAGATATTTATTATATCTTTATATTTAAATAAAAAGGCATATATATATCAAAATATCATTTATTTTTACCAATATTTCAGTTGGCTCAACGCCAACCTTTATTAAGGTATTATAACATATTTTAAAGTGTGTCAACAACAAACTCAGCGCCACATACCGTTAATAGAATTAAGTTTTAAAAAATAATTTTGCTTAAATTCAATGGGGATTAAAAAATGATAAATAAAAAATGATTTAAAAAATATTTATATATGTATGCTGTGTTTATATTTGTGATAAACACGATAAAAGGCAAAGAAAATAATTCACCTCTCGTAAAATATATAATTTCAAAAATTCTATGAAATATAGTAAATAATATAAACATATCCACTCTCACACAGATCGATTTCACAAAGCAATCCAAGCACAAAATCTTTTGCAATATAAAAATACAAATTTTCAGAAAATATATATATATATTTATAAAATAAATATTTAACAATATTTGTTTTACATATCGAATATCAAAAGAAAAAAAAAGAAATTCAAATTTTTTTTTTCTTATAATCTTTTATTACATGTTAAATGAACATTAGATAAACGCTATATATAAAGTATATATAAATAAACCAGAGTTTTTTTTTTCCTAGAAAATGTTTTTTTTTTAAGCGAGCCACAATCTACTTTGGAAGCTATCATCATATCCAGGCAGTTTGATGGTCCTCATATCCGAAATTCGTTTTGTGGGGAAAAAAAACGGAAATCGATATTCGAAAGGGGCCGATTGGAACCATTCCCTAAATATTGTTGGTATTGTTGTGTTCTCTTATAGGCACAGGCTCTCTTGTAAAAAATAATCTTTTAATACTCTCCAACATTGTTATTGTTAAAGTACTTTATATAGGAATTTGTTGACAACCATATTATATGAAATGCCCATTTAATACCTTTATAATTATTGGTAAGTTAATCTATTGAAATACGCTATATATATATATAAATTTCTATATATGATTTTTATAAAAGTGTATCATTTGTATTACGAATTTACTATTTGATATATAATCAGCTCATATTTCAATAACTTATCTATCAATAAAAACTGGTGTTTTAAAAAAAATTAAAGTACTTATATATGCTACTAAATATGGTTTATATGTTTTTATTTTATAACACATTCTTTTAAATATAATTTATTAATGCAGTTTTTTTTTTAAATAATCACATAAAAGTTTTGAAAATATATTAATGAATATATAATGTAATTTTATGTGTTGAAAAAATAGACTTTTGATTTTAAATAAGAAAATAAAACGAATAAATCATAAGAAAATTTCGTAATTGTATTTATATTTTGTTTATATAATATGTATATTTATATATTTTTTATTTTTTTAATTACCAAAAAGGTTTGATTTATTTTAAATACTCAAATTGAATTTAAGCAACAACAGTGTTGAAAAGCCAAAATTCTTTAAATATAGATATATAAATATCATTAATATATGTGTGTAGATGTTTTATTTATGCATTCACCCTTTCTTCTGAAATTTCATGAAATAGATTTTTCAATTTTAAAAAAGGCTTTAATATTATTTTGATGTATAAATATTTTAAATAGAATTATATATATTTCTAGTTAGTGTATATAATGAATTAGTGCTTTTAGAATACTCATATGCAATATGTTTATATTCATTTGTTAATATTTTGAATATAGGTTTTGCACTTATAAGATATATTTATTTTCAGTTTAATAACCATATATTATTTTTACACTTTAAATAACATTTTACACTTTTATGACAACATTTTCATTTTTAAAGGATATTTTCGATTGTGTATTTGATATTTTAACAATAATACTATAAGTTTTTTCAGTTTCAATAGAAATACCTATACTTTTAAAATTGAAATTGGCAATTTAAACCTTTTATATCCATTTTAGTCAAGCTATTGAAATAGTGCATTTAAAATTCTATCAAAATCAATTGTTGCTTAATATGGCGTTGAATATTTCATATATTTCTGCTACAAGCTGCTTTCCAGTTTACACTTCAGTTCTTCATAAATATTGTTTTAAATAGTTTTTTATGTTGGATATGTTGTTAATTTTCGATTGAAGAGTTGGAGCATTTCGATATAAAATATATTTATTGGCTTATATACTTAGCAAAACATTATAAAAGTAAGAAATGATTAAATCCAAAAGATTATATATCTAAATACAAAATGTTATTTAAAAATTAAAGATCATCCTTTGTCTTCATGTCAAAACATTTTTCTTTGTTCTTCATGATTTTTATTGATGTTCCTTTTTTCACAGACATTATACACACCTTCAGGATAATCATCACAAAAGTTATTCTGGTTGAAATATTCTATAACTTTTCTTTCGTATGAATAACAAGCTAATATTATAGTTAATATATTGTAATTAATATTTCAAAACATATTTATTACTTATCAGGAAATGCCCTTTTTCTTAATTTATACACCTAATCCAAGTACAAATTCACTTTTGCACTATTTTTCACATATTTATTATTGTTCCGAAAATAGAGTAATCCATACTTAAATCATTAGATAATAAAAAGGCATATATTGGCAAATAAGGCAAATAAATATTTTATTCAACCCAATATATGCTTTTTTATTATCTAATATTTATTATTGTCCGAATGGCAATATTAGTTATAGAATGATCATCAAAGTAAAATCGACACCTCAAGGGAAATGCTCACAGTTATGAAAATGCCTAAATATTAAGCTGGGTAACATCTTGTATAGGGAATATACGAATGATTCAATGTCATATTAAAGACTAATTAACTTTGATAAAAATTTCTGAAATTTACTATTTATATAGCTTAATTAAAACGAGTATAAAATGTTTTTAAAATATACTAATTTTAATATAAAAGAAATGTATTTATACTAAAGATAAAATTATTTATATTATAATATTATAAAATAACAAATGTAATCGTAAAATATTGATTAAAAATAAAAATGATGTTATTAAGTGTAACACGTCTTAAAAGTGCAAAACCTATATGTATATTTTCATTATTTTTTTAACCACATTCTTTAAGACATGGGTAATATTTTATTCAAGTATATATGGTGCAGTCATATGTATGACAACGTGTAAATAAATCTTTGTATATTTCTACATATTTTGTATGTAAGGTAAGCAGACGTATTCGTGTTCCATATCTCCCTATATCCCAGGAAACTTGTTGACCTATTTTCTCTACCATGGAGCCATGTATATTGCTATTGTCATATATAAAGAAAATGTGGATAAATAAAACTTTTATATATTTTGAATCTTTTTTTCTTCTTATCAAAATCTTGACATTTACATTGAAGAATTTTTGACATACAACAATAAAGTTTTGAAAATAGAGCAATCCCTAAATAAATCTTTAATTAAAAAGGCATATATTGAATCAAAATATCATTTATTTTTACCAATATTTAGTTGGCTGAACGCCAACCTTTATCAAGGTGTTATAACATATTAATGTGTGTCAACAACAAACTCAGCACCACATAATGTCAATAGAATTAAGTTTAAAAAATATGCTTGCTTATTTTCAATTGGAGAAAAAAATTGATATATATATTTATTTTGCCCATAATATAAATATTTTTATCAATGTTTTTCCTCCCCATTGAATATAAGCAAAAATATGTTTTAAGCTTAATTCTATTGACGTTATGTGGCGCTGAGTTTGTTGTTGACACACATTAATATGTTATAACACCTTGATAAAGGTTGGCGTTCAGCCAACTGTAATATTGGAAAAATAAATGATATTTTGATCCAATATATGTCTTTTTAATTGAACAATATAAGTGAATATAAGTGGGATTCAATGTGAAGTGTCGTAAAGCGTTATACACACACAAATTAAACCATCATATAAATATAGCTATAAGTTTGATCTTACTATCCTGATGATGTTTGTGATATATGTGTATCGACGTAAAAGTAAACCTATCTAGGGAACTGGCAACTAAAATTTATCATTGGATATGGATGCGGAATCTACAATACAGGTATGTTCAATGGTGGAAGATAGTTATTAAAGATGGTTAGCACAATTAGTACATAAAACAATATTAAAAATAAAAATGGCATATCCTGACCAGGAGGACATGTGCTTTAGCGCCCTCTGGTGGAACATCAGGTCTGGTTGGCCAAATATCAGGGAACAGGTTAAATCAATGTTTAGTTGATTTCTGTTCCACCAGATGGCGCTCTGCCTTCTGTAAAGTTATGTAATTAAAGGAAGTAAGAAGGACGTAACCAATTTAACTTTACATATTATTTATTATTAATAGTAATTATACAAAACAAATCATGGTGTATGTTTTACGTGAAAACAACAAAAACAAATTATTATATACAAGTTCCTTTTCAAACACGAGCTCATCTATAGCCATTGTTACTCTGTGTAATATTCCAACATGAGGCACATGTGCTCCTGGCAGGATATGCCATTTTTATTTTTAATATCAAAACCTGACCTTTTTTTTTCTTTTATTATTTCACATAAAACATTATATAAAAAAGTAATTGAAAATGAAAAAAGTCAGGTGTTGATATTAAAAACAAATTAGGTATATCCTGAACACTAATTTGAGCGTTTTTTAATACATACGTGGTTGTCTTTTCTTGATTTATCAAGAAATTGGGTTGACCAAATATCAAGGAACAGGTTGAATCAATGTTTATTTGATTTCTGTTCTACTAGATGGCACTCTGCTATCTAAATAAAACGCTATGTTAGTTGTCAGGATATGCCTAATATGTTTTTAATAAAACACAACAAAGGCATTAATTCCAATAGTTGCGTAGAACCAAGAGACCATGGTTACTAATGGTCGATGGTAATAATGGATGCATAGTTAACAATTGAGAGAGAGAGAGAGTTAAATAAATTTTAAATATTTGCAGAGTTTCTTTATTAAGGTATCGTGAGACAAGCTTTCGCGCGGTCGCGCTTCATCAGGCCACTGGCTCCTCAAAGGCGTGCAACACATTTGTTAACAATGGGCGGTAGTAATAATGATGTATAATTTACCACGATCGGTAGAAAGAAAATAATTCATTGTTCACAATGTACGATAATAATAAAGGATACATTGCTCACAATGAGCCATAGAAATAAAGGATACATTGTTCACAATGAGCCATAGAAATAAAGGATACATTGCTCACAATGAGCCATAGAAATAAAGGATACATTTTTCACAATGGGCGTTACAAATAAAGGATGCACCATAGTTTTCAATGATAGTTAAAAATAATGGATACATTGTTCACAATGGGCGATACAAATAAAGGATACATTGTTCACAATGGGCCAGAGAAATAAAGGATACATTGTTCACAATGGGCCAGAGAAATAAAGGATACGTTGTTCATAATGGGCCATAAAATAAAGGATACATTGTTCACAATGAACAATAGAAATAAAGGATACATTGTTCACAATGGAAGATAGAAATAAAGGATACATTGTTCACAATGTAAGATAGAAATAAAGGATACATTGTTCACAATGGAAGATAGAAATAAAGGATACATTGTTCACAATGGAAGATAGAAATAAAGGATACATTGTTCACAATGGAAGATAGAAAAAAAGGATACATTGTTCACAAAGGACGATACAAATAAGATATGCATCATAGTTTACAATGATAGTTAAAATAAAGGATACATTGTCACAATGGGCGATACAAATAAGATATGCATCATAGTTTACAATGATAGTTAAAATAAAGGATACATTGTCACAATGGGCGATACAAATAAGATATGCATCATAGTTTACAATGATAGTTAAAATAAAGGATACATTGTTCACAATGGGCGTTACAAATAATGGATGCATCATAGTTTACAATGATAGTTAAATAAAGGATACATTGTTCACAATGATAGTTAAATAAAATTTTACACAAATAAATTTACTGGCAATGCGTTTCTTTTAAATATCATCAAATATTATCTCTACAGACCTTACTGCAATGATATGAGATATTGAATGAGAGGGCTTGGCTCATCAGTAGTGAACCCTCTCAGCGGTTTCGCCAAATTAATCTCTAGACCGCTCTACTATTGTATTGGACTGGTTTTGTTATATACCCTGCATTTTCTATGGAAGGCAGCTTAGGGGTGTTTAGTGAACTATGGACATAAGCTTATAGGTCTGTAGAGGTACATACATATAATTTCAAGGTATTGCATCGAGCAAAGCTCTTCCGCAAAATATGTTTTCATAACCAATATATATTAGTAAATTAAATTTTATTCCCATCTATCGTTAAAATTTTACACAAATAAATTTACTGGCAATGCGTTTCTTTTAAATATCATCAAATATTATCTCTACAGACCTTATTGCAATGATATGAGTTATTGAATGAGAGTGTTCATTGTTCACAATGATGGTTAAAAATAATGGATACATTGTTCACAATGGGCGGTAGTAAAAATGAATAAATAGTTTACAATGGAGGGTAGAAACAATGGATGCATAGGTTACAATGGGCGGTAGAAATAATGGATACATTTTTCACAATGATAGATAGAAAAAGTGGATACATTGTTCACAATGGGCGGTAGACACAATGGATGCATTATAGTTTATACACAATGATAGATAAAATAATTGAAACACAGTTTACAATGATCAGTAGAAACAATTGGTGGTTCTTCATAGTTAACAAAATGGGCGGTAAAAATAATAAAAACAAATCAACTAATGGATACTAGAAGCAATGAGTGCATAATTTAGCCGATAGGAACAGTGGATTCATAGTTTACTGATCAGTAGAAATATTAGATACCTAATAACCGCTAGGAAAAATGAATGCATAGATAACAATGGCTAGTAGAAACAATAACTGTATGCTTGCCAATAGTCGGTAGAAACAATAAATACATAGTAACCAATAGAAACTAGAAACAATGGTTATAATTAACAATGACCAGAAGGAACAATGGATACAGGGTTACAAAGGTCGCTTGCAACAATGAAGATATATTTAACAACATAATTAATAATGAGAGAAATTAAAGAAATATAATCTTTCCATTGTTGGAAAAATGAATGCATAGATAACAATGGCTAGTATAAACAATAACTGTATGGTAGCCAATAGTAGGTAGAAACAATAAATACATAGTGACCAATAGAAACTAGAAACAATGGTTACAATTAACAATGACAAGAAGGAACAATGGATACAGAGTTACCAAAGGTCGCCTGCAACAATGAAAGGATATTTATCAACATAATTAATAGTGAGAGAAATTGAAGAAATATAATATTTTCATTGTTAACTGAAAAATGAATGTATAGATAACAATGGCTGGTATGAACAATAACTGGATGCTTGCCAATAGCCGGTAGAAACAATAAATACATAGTAACCAATAGAAACTAAAAACAATGGTTAAAATTAACAATGACCAGAAGGAACAATGGATACAGAGTTACAAGGGTCGCCAGCAACAATGAAGATATATTTAACAACATAATTAATAGCGAGAGAAATTGAAGAAATATAATCTTTCCATTGTTGTCTAAGACTTCATTATTGTTGGCAAGTAACTATTGCATATTTAACTTACGTTTTTCACAAAAAATATTTCATTTCATCCTTTCATACTCCATCCCTAAGGATAGAAATAGTCGTTATTTCTCCTTAAAATAAATTACGATTTTTCGTTCAAAAGAAACATTTGCGGTAAAATTGTCAAACGTTGTTCTACAATAATAAGCCGCATTATATTGTATTATAAATATTTTCCTCATTTATTTATTTTATTTTTATATATTTTCTTTATTATAATCTCTATATTGGAATTACATATAAAACTTGCTAGCTTTCAAGCGACATTATGCTTCAACGAGCGTATTCAGCTCTCTAAGACACCCGTCAAATAGGAGTATTTCGAAATGCTCGCGATTATTTATTGCGGTCTGCAAAGGAGTGAGATCATAGACATTTATTTTAGACAATTAAAATTATTTTATTGACATCTTGTCAATACATTCAAATGCACAGTCTGCACTATTTAAAAAAGATAATATGCATTATACACACTATGTACAATGAATATGGCGCCTCTGCCAGCGCTGCAGAGTTTGGTGGAGAATCGCTAGTGGGTCTTCAGCGACACCACGTATTTCGTGATCTACAAAGAATACGTAGATCGCATGCTTCGCCGCTGAGGAGATGGTGATGGCGTGGTCCTCGAGACCAACTGCAAAGATCCAGGACTGCAGGTCCGGCCGATGATGAAGAACACCTCTCGGATGACAGGACTAAGGGCACTGCAGGACCAGTAGCGGTGGGCCAACGATAGGTCGATCATAGATTCGACCCTTGAATTTGCTAATTTTCTCAATAGTGTTGATAAAATTACAGATTTTCGGTCCTGTGTGTGAAAAAAATCCTAAGAATGTATTTATAAATGTCTAACAACATGATAATTACCACAATACGTATAACATCAAATAATAATAGAATTGAGAATATTGCTTGCGCTTGTGTGCTTGTTACGAATTAATCATTAAGAAATTTCACAGGTAGGTAGAAGGAGAAAGAGTTTGAAATGCAATCTATTAAGAGTCAATGCATATTATCCCATTATTCATCTAATTCACTTATTTTGTAGTAGGATAAATATATATGTTTTGCTTATCCCTAGTACACATGGTACAGGCCATGATAAACATGGTGGGTAGAAGTAGGCGACTACTTTTACTGTAAGTGCACCACATGTCTACACATGTGAAAAACAGTTTGACTTTGCACTTACAAATATGCCAGAGCCCCGTTTTGGTTACTTGCATTCGCTGGTTGGGTTGGACTTTTGCAAGAATCGAGGGCCATTGGATTTTTTTTATATATATAAAAGTGCTCAATGCGGGATTTGATCCCGGGTCGTAGCAGTCGAAAAACAACGGTTTAGACCATCCTTCCACCGACCCCCGTAGGATATAATAATGATTATCAATAATATATTATCTTGAAGAAGAAATCAAAGAAGAATTCACAAATAAAAGAACACGTCGCCGAAAGCTTTGATTCCTTCTTCAAGATGATGTCTGGTGATCACTTCTCTTGTAATAATATTGCCACGTGGAAGTCCAAACTTCAGGATGACACAGCAATTTATTCAGGCAAGAACAAACTATGAATGATAAAAAAAAGATAAGCAATCAGGGACGTTTACAGAGTAACGAAATATAAACATAAAATGTAACTCTGTTAATAAATCGTAAAGATATAGGCTGTCTGGCCGGAATTTATAGTTCTTCAAATTAAAGATACTCGGCCAGTAAATATTTCTTATTATCTCGACGTTTCGACAAAAATCTTTTGTCCTCGTCAGGAGCGACCTAAAATCAAAACATTTGGCAAAGCGTTAAAAATTGTTCTGTTAATAAAATAATAAATACTTTGTTACAATATATCAGGTATATAATTTCTATTAACACTATATATTAATGGTTATATACCATTGTGTTTAAACAATGTAAGTTGAGCTAACATTCACGTTGATGAGAGCCAGGTACCGTGTATATAAGAGCCGGATACCATGGGTACGTGATAAAATACAAGAAGATGACTGTCGGCCGAGAATCGAGGATATTAAAGTAGAGGAAGTGATGAATTGTTGGACGATATCACTTATTCAGGACATGGGACTCACTTCATCTTCGCCCGAGTGGCTTCGGTCGATTCCAGCTCTCTGCTCACATTTATTCAATATCATCTTGTATCATCTTGTAAACTCATCCTATTATATAAATACAATGTCTCTGAGTATGACACTCTTTAATCCGAAGGTCGTTTGAAGTGGAGACAATTTCCTTTGATTGTTTGTGACCTAGGAGAAACTGAAATCCAAAGTTTCTATCTTAAACTGCTTTAACAATGAGTCTAAAACTATTAAGATTTTATTCTCCTATACCTATATATGTTATATTCTCCTATGTATGTTTTGTCTTAATATTGTAACAAAGTATTTATTATTTTTATTAACAGAGTGGTCATTTTTATGTTTATATTTTGCTACTCTGTAAATTTCCCTCGTGGCCTAGTTTTGTTTACCATTTATAGTTTGTACTTGCCTGAAATAAACTGCTGTGTAATCCCGAAATTTGTCTTCCCTAATTTTCCACGTGGCAATATTCTATAAAAGATTAATATTCTGATATAGGTAGGTGACATTGCATTGTGACTCCAACAGGTAAATTTGTAGTAGATTTGTGTTTCAGGTTCGAGAGAGAGAGAGAGAGAGAGAGAACCCTCCTACCTACATGCTCTACCGGCATTATGATACTATTTTCGAACTCGATCGGGGTCTTTTGTTAATTATGGAAGTAAAATAAATTGGATTGATCTGGAATGATCGTTAATTTTTTCCAATTACACCATTGTATATTGTATTCTAAAGTATTTTCATTCACAGACTTTATTCCCTTCACAGTCTTGTACCAGAAGATAATGGATACATCATCGGCATAACAAATTATATCAGCCTTGGAGGATTCAAAATAGATCATAAAATAATTTAATAAAAAATTCCATAGTAGAGAGGATAATGGTCTACCGTGTGAACATCTTTTTGTTAATATTTTTTCGATAGTGATTTTTTTCATATGTGAAATGTTTACTTTTATTTCTTTATTTAAGTAAGATAATCCGTAATGAATTTGGGAGAACGCTATCATTACCCATTATCTTCACTATTGCTGGTACATTGTAGAATGTGATATCCACTGCTGTTAACGAGGTCAATTATTTTTTCTTATTGTAATATCATTTTATTTGCGGTCGAACGTTGTGGCCCATTGTATGTATTATATCCCAAACACGATGTGACACCAGCCATCCTTGTCTTGAGGTCGATGTACCAGCTAGGCGACCGTTAAGCCAACGAGTTCCTTTAATTTAGTCCACGAAGCGTATCCTTTTTGCTTATATGCTAGTACAACTTCCGTTATTTTTTCGATTCCGCTAAAAGTTGATTTATACTTTGTAAAATCACATTTTGTCTTTTGCTAAATAAATACCTCTATATAAAAGCTATTAATATTATTTCTGATTATGTTTTCAAAGGTCTTAGAAAGATTTGATGCCAGAGGTCTATAACTTCTGCTTGATACGTAATTTGTTTTTCCCAGTTTTGGGATTATCTTAACGATAGCATTTTCCATTTATCTGGATAGTATCCCATTCAAGGCATTTATTGAATAACGGGTTGTTAACCCTATCTACTCAGAAAGTTTCTGTATTCGTGAAGGTATCGAATATTTTGTCAAATAATTGATTGTTCCATCTCATTGAGTGCTTTAATTAATAAGGCGTTTCAAGATTATAGGTTTTCTAAACAAAGTTTATTTTTCTTTAAAATAACTTTTCAAATCACATCTTCCTCATGGAACTTCAGATTCAACAATTGAATGGAAGTTTAAAGTCATTTATTGTAAACTTTGAAATGAGTTTTTGATCAAAGTTATTCCAATTATTAAAGTCTTGTATCAATAAATAATTGGTCAATATAAAGGCTATGTATGTCGCCTTCTAGAAAATTCGGAATATTAATTAATATCCAATCTTAGTCAATTTGCATATGTTGACATTTTTGTTAAAGAACTTTAGCCAAAAAGTGAAAAATAGTACAAAGGTGATATTGTACTGGGATAAGGTGCATAAATTATGAAAAAGGCATCTCCTTATCGTGCAACTTTCAGTTGCACGATAAGGAGATGCCTTTTTCATAATTTAGCCATAAAGTTATACCAAAGTTATGTTTAACACACAACCTCATATAAAATGTAAATGTAAACTATTTTCGAAGCCAATGATTCTTTTTGAATTAAAACAACTTCTACTGTCCTTACTGCAATGTTAAAATAATGGGAGGGCCTGACTCATGAGATAAACCTTCCCATTTTTTTATGATTGCAGTAAGGACAGTAGAAAATTGTTTCAATTCAAAAAGAATCATTGGCTTCGAAAATAGTTTACATTTCTTAAACAGATGGCGTTCTAATGCATCATAATAATATGTAAATATGATACTCTGTCCGAATTTACTTGTTTCCTCAGATATTGAGGCTTTCCCCTCCCCTGACTCTTTGAGACGGAGTCCATAGCATCGGCAGACCAGTTCTTGGCAGGGCCCTGACCATCAGCTCGGCCGAGTTGGATGCTCTGGTTGTGCCAGAAGAGTGGAATAGAGCTTCTACGGGAGGCGAAGCGCCACTATATATGCAAATATGGTCGATACAGTAGATTGTTTATCGAACTTTTCTATTTCTGGTGGCACACATCTTGAAAATATATTTAGTAATTGTTGGGGAAAATTATAGATTCGTAAATGAGAAAGAACCTTTATTACCTAAAGGTATAAAACGATCAAAGAGCAAGAGATCAAATTACATGTACATCAGCAGCTCACGCCGACCTGTCCTATCCAATAACCGCTAGCCAACTAACAAACCAACAAAGCTGTGATATATAGACAGAGATGTCAATCAACATAGACAATACTGAAATGTTATGCAAATCACAAGATTATTCTATCGTAGAAATATCTGGAATTGCCACTTTCAACAATAGTAAATTATGTTATGTGTACTCCGCCTTTGCCGGTCCCAAGCCCGGATGAAAAAGGAGGAGGGGGAGCAGTAACAAGCTCACTAAAAACCTGGGTTCAGCTGATAGTATCCTGCAAGGGCTCCTAATCCAGGGATACGGGATGAGCAGCGTTTGTACTCCATGTTAGGAGCATCTGCACATGGTGTCTGTTCCTCATGTCAGAGGCGGCCATTTTTTTGGAGCTAAGTCGGCCTGCCACTGAGTAGTGCTCCCAGTCTTGATGGCAAAGGCAGACGTATTCTACTTCACCCAGTGTGGAGATAAGAAAGAAGAAGAAGAATAAATTATTAGAAGGTAAGTAGTGTTGGGTAATTGTTACGCACATTTCTAAATATTATTGATTTTTTATAGGGAATTTTCTTATACTAAATGCAGTCGTTTGGTGAAAATTGAAAAGTATTTATTTATTATTTTAAGAGTAGTCTATTTTTAAATCTTTTATAAAATACACAAAAATATATTATATTTAATATATAATTTGTTAAAAGTTAATTCTATTATACTGTAAATTATAAATTATTTACATATAATGTTTTTACAAACAAATATTAACACGAAAAAATAATAGAAAAAAAAATAAATAAAAAGATCAGTATATGCCTACTTTGTTTTTAAATATTAACATGTTATTTTAAAAATGGTGTCTTGAAAATTATGGAGTCAAATTTTAAAAAATCAATAATTTTTCTAAAATTGAATATAATGTAACGTTTTTGTGTTAAAATATTTTTTTACATTGTTAATTTAAGATTGTTGTTGTTTTATAATAAGGAAGATGCAAATTACATTGTTGTTGTTGTTTATTATCGTTTGTTTTTTAAAAAATACATTGCCTATAATGATGATACCAAAATGAATTTTTAATATAATATACAAAAATCAGTAAAAAATAAATAATTAATTATAAAATTCACAAACGTGATAATATATGTTTTAAAATATATATATAATATATATTTTCAATTTAGTTTTTGCGCATTTGTAAAAAGAAATATTTAAATCATATTTTCTTGGTATCTATTTAAGAAAGCACTCAAGAATATTTAATCTTCCAAAAATATATATAAATAATTTAGAAGAAATAAATATTTATTTACATAGAGAGACGGATGTGTATTTAAGGGGATGGCAGAAATTGGCTCTCCCCAACTCTTTATCAGTCAGAAGACCAAATTGAAAGTAGAACGTCTGGGAATATTAAAGAGGGGTTTCCTACTGAACAGAACTTTAAATAACTCCTGGCAACACTGGGCGAACTCTGGCGGCAACCACGCGAACTACTTCTCACTTTCTACACCGTCTTTATAGATAAGGAGAGTAATGGCTTGACAATTTCCATCGGCAGAGAGTACTATGAAGAATGTTGGTATTTGAAATGATGTCTAACAGGTTTGTTGGTCTGATTCATTGTAGGGGAATGTTTCTCAATACATGTACTTGTAAATATTTGCATATATTTCTGTATTATATAATACAATATAATATAATGCGGCTTGTGATTGTAAAACGACATTTGAAAATTATTCCGCATGTGTTTCTTTTCAACGAAAAATCAAAATTTATTTTAAGGAGAAATAACGATTATTTCTAACCTTATGGATGAGGTATGAAAGGATGAATTGTGAAGAGTAATGATAAACGGAACCCTTCACAATTCATCCTTTCATACCTCATCCATGAGGTTAGAAATAATCGTTATTTCTCCTCAAAATGAATTTTGATTTTTCGTTGAAAAGAAACACATGCGGGATAATTTTCAAATGTCGTTTTACAATTTCTGTATTACTTGAAGTATGAGTTCATAGCTTCTTCAAATACTCTCACTAAAGAAACTTATACTCGGAGATTTATATTTGATTAATCTACCCCTCACTATTTATCTATTAATAATCGCATAATATACAAGGAGAGAGAGTGAGAGAGAGAGAGAGGTACCAAAATCTAACTGTAATCATAATGCTATGTATTTTACACTTGCAGTACCTCTCCTGAGTCGGTTTTACAGCTGAATGATCCGACAACGACGAGTGTGGCAGTTCTGTGGCAATTCCGTGTATTTTCCTTGGGTGCACTCGTAACATGATAAAATGGCTAATTCTCATGTGCGGTTTTTAAACTTTGACTTTTTTTCTACTAAACTGGAAAGCTGAGGAAAATTTTGTAATGAAACAATCAACTTAAAGAAAATGCACTTAGTAAAACTCAAGTGTACCATTAGTTTTTTTTTTTCTCTTTACAAAGCAGGAAATGGCCATTATATATAAAAGATGATCTACGTTCAGGACGTCCTTAAACATCTCGGACCGAAAGCAATATCAGTCAATATCACCATTTTAATGTTGAAGATCGACGTAGGACAAACCACGAACTTGAAAACTTATCCTGGTTGTCCTGAAGAACAATTTATACTATTTTGACCGTTGATTAGGCGATGTGAGAAGCAGCAGCGAATCTTGTGTCCAGGTTTTTCACAGAGAATCAAAAGGATTGTCGCTTTTAAGTCTGACTGTCGTGATTCAAATGTTTTGTTCGTCAAATTTAACTCCCACGGACCTTGCTCTATAGAATGACGCGTTCAACCGATTCTGACGTCATAGAAGGCCGTCTCACGACTACGCTAGCAGATAGCAAATAAGACGAATTCAAAATGGGATTTCCATCACTGCAATGAATGTTTGGACAAGTGCATTATTAGTAATGGATAATACTTTGAATTTGATTAAAGTTTTTCTTATAAAATAAAGGATTCACCACTGAGGAGCCATACTCTCCCATTTTTTAATAAAATAAATGAAGCGTCCAGGGCTAAGTTTCATGTATAACGTTTTATTTTCAAACTTTCAGGCTCATCAGCACGTCAACATTCTCCGATTTTCAAAAATATTGTTTTTATGTGAGTAAAGTCTTATAGTTTAAATAAATTAGCCTTCATTTTCACAAATTTCAAAGATATAGGACACTATAAGAGTATTTCAAATTATATTGTTAATCTCATACAAAACCTTCACCTTTGATCTTGGAATCAAGTGGTGGAATAATGAATTTGAACCAAAAATATTATTTTCGTTATGTGTGATAAATTTATATTATCACCACAAGGTAATTAGTACTAATAAATTTAAGTTCGTTATAAATAAATATAAGAACAGTATGAGAAAAGCTAAGAGGAACAGTTTTCAAACTTTTATAAAAGAAAATGAATTTAATAATCAATTTGGAAACGCTTATAAAACCCTAAAAAATGTAATTACTCTAATTTAAAAAAGGGATCACTAAGAATTGAGTATGTACCAGAACATGCTAAAGAAAACCTAATGAAAAATATTGCAAATTAATCAATTATTTATTTATTTATTTTTTTATTTATTTATTGTTACAAAAGCACGAAGTCCAAAGAACTATTGTGCTGTGCTAGTATTATTTACATATTAATGATTAATTATTCACACGATGGATTAGTATTGTTTTGTAAATTATTGTACAAATAGTTCTAAACTTAGCAAAGTTCTCATAAGATAGAGTATATACACAAAGAGAATTTGGCAATGTTTCAAAGTATCTACATACAATTTGATTAGTCAGAGGGCAAGATAAAAGAAGATGCTCTGGTGATTCAACATCTAAGCGGCATTCACATGTTGGATCATTGATAGCATTCAGTTTGAATAGGAAACTTAAGAAGGGTCCTTTGCCAGTTAAGAATAAAGTAGTGAATTTATCAGAAGAAATGAAATTTGGGACAGCAATTGGAAAGAATTTCTTGAACAGTTCATTAGATTGAGAAAGATAAAACTTAAATTTTAGATCCAGATATAGTTTGTTTAATTCTTTTTGAAGGGGTTTTTTGAGTGTTCGATCTGTGAGAGAATTTGTCATATTATACTTTGTTTGTAATAATTCAAGATAATCGGACAGTAAAGGGGTTTTCGCTAGTATATGTGTGATGTAAGAAGATGAAGTCCTATAAGCATGAATGCATCTAATAAGAATTTGATATTGTATAGAATTCAACTTGGATCTTTTTGCTACAGTGATAAAAGGAAACCAAATATTTGATGCATAGCTTATTGTAGAACGTACCATAGCTTTATATAAGATCAATCTACGCCGAGTATCAATGCCCCAAGTACGTGCACATAATGAGAATAATATATTCTTAAGTTTCGTAGCTTTCATAATTATATTGTCAGCATGTGTTCCAAAATTAATTATTGATGATACAATTGTATTTAAAAAGTCCATTATATTCATCAGTAAGGAACTATAAACCGAAATTTACATTTTCCAACAATGCAATATTCTTAATATAAATAAATAAAAATAAATCTCCTAATATAGCTTATTATAGAATTGATATGATTAAAAATTCTTTCTATTAATTCTCTCGATATTACACTCTTCACTTAATAAATGTATCCAAATAGGTTACTTCCCAAAACTGTAAAACAGCAGCACTCTAAATAAAACAGCCAAGTCCAACAAACCCAATTACGTATCGGCCAAAATCTACCGTCCGATAGCTTTATTTTTAAAATTTTCTAAATTTTCTGAAAGATATTTTCTAAAAATAAAATACGTATTTGAATTTTATAATAAAAACAATCTGTTAAGCCTTAGACAACATTGAATTCGAAGGCAGCTATCATTTGCATACAATAATCAAGGTATTAATGGAGAATGAACAAAAATAAATGTAAATACGAAACTATTATAGACGCGTATGATTCTTTTTAAAAAGAAGCAATTTCTACTGCCCTTACTGCAATGGAAAAATTAATGAGAGGGCCTGGCTCATCAGTGGTGAACCCTCTCAGTGGTTTCAATTTTCATAACAGATGGCGCGCTAATGTATCATAAAAATAAATGTATGCACTAGTTACAATGGATATCTTAGAGGCTTTTGACTATGCGTGGTGGCCAGAGATCATCAGAAGTACAGACTTAGATATTTTACTAGATAGTAATATCATTTTATTCGCGATCAAACGTTGTGGTCCATTGTATATATTACATCCCAAACACGATGTGACGCCAGCCATCTGTCTTGAGCTCGATGTACCATCTCGTCGACCATTAAGCCAGTGAGTTCCTTTAATTGATACACGAAGCGTGTCGACTTTACTAGATAAAATGATCAAACTTCTATATCATCAAAATTCGAAACTATTATAGACGCGTATGATTCCTTTTAAAAATAAACACTTTCTACTGCCCTTACTGCAATGGAGAAATTAATGGGAGGTAAAAATTGTTTAATTTTATAAAGAATCGTAGGCGTCTATAATAGTTTCGAATTTTGATAACAGATGGCACGCTAATGCATCTTTCTATAATATCATATTTAAATTCCAGGAATATATCTTTCAAGATTACGGGGGGGGGGGGATTGCTTAAAACTTTACAATAGCAACTATTAGTGTATTATTTATAGAGATGTGTGCGTGATGATATTAGAATAAAATTACTGAACAGATACATAAAAATATTGTAACGTGGATGATAAGGCCAAAAGACCAAAGTAAAGTTGGGAAAAGAGGGGTGGACTCTAGCGGCCCCCGCTGCCATGTGGCAGGCGCTAAAAACAGCATTCCTGTGTGGGGGGACAGAGTCTGGTGACATCTGCGGCAAGGAGAAGACGTGGCGACTTGCCTCCGGGCGTGTGGATGATCCTACAAGGCGGTGCCAGGAGAGACTGACATCGGAGCGGCCTACAAGGCGGTGTAAGTCCAGGCTGGACTTGAATAGTGTGGGGCGGGAAGCTTCACAAGAGTGACATCCACGGCGCCAAGGATACTTCTGACAGGGAGGTTGAAGGCAAGACCCACTGTTGTATTCCTTCTGTTAAGTGAGATACAATAAAGCGCTAACTTTAGCTGCAATCTCTTCTAACTCACATGTGTATCTTTGTGGCATCCTGAGTAGACAAGGTACACGAATAGCGTCTGGGTACGACGTAACAATAGCTAATGAAATTTGGCATCTTTTTTTTTCGCTTATAAAATAATTAAAAACAATTAATAATAATTAATGCAAAACGATTGGAAAATTGAATAAATGAAAATATATATTTACCTACTAATATTTGAAAAATTAAAATACATGTGGCAAAAATATGGGGGGAAATAACGAAAATTTTGGTATATACGTATATCCAGACATTAACCCCATGGTTCTATTGCCTAATATTACTAGTAAAGACATTTGGTATACCTAGAGTATGAGTAGTCACAAACCTCTTACCACCGTGATTTTCATGACCAGTACTGTATGTACAAGAGGTAAAAACAGAATATACCTTTTACACATACACAATCACTTTGTTCTTCAAACAAAAGACACTTCGGCCAGACAATAAAAGGATTTACTGGTCGAAGTGTCTTATATTTGAAGAACAATGAATGTCGGCCAGGCAGCCTCTATCTTTACGACAATCACTTTGAATGTGTTATTAATATTACACTGATATTATCAAGAAGATGTCGCCGTATAGAAAATAATTTTGAGAAACAGAGTCCAATTGCTAGATGCTATCCTGCTACCAGAATTTCAAGAACTACATGTAGGAATATCACCACACAGTCATCAAATACAATCAATCTTATAATCTTAATAATTTTCCTTGAGAATAATGTCAGATATCATCTCTATCATAGATGAACCATTAAATTAACTTTGTAAAAAAATGTTTCATTTTCTGGAATTATAAATCAATCTTATCCAAAAATCATATGAAATTGTGAACATGATTTTCTTATTTTTTCATAGCTTATAACATATTTAAAATTTATATCAAATTTATTTTTGTTTGTAAAGTTATTCAGTTTCCTGGGACACGAGTCTTCAACAATCGGTCAGTTCTAGGGCCCTAGCTTTGCTGGCGCCATCAGGTCAGATCCGATGGTGGGGTTAGTAAAAGCTAGAAGTGGAATAGGACTTCTCAGGACCATTTAGGGCTCCTGGGGGGTGAACCGCCAAAAAGGGTAACGCGCCGAGGCAGGTACTTCCAGAGTGGTGAGGAAACTCTGCCGGATAAAAGTTTATTTTTTCAGGAGATACCTTTTATCCAAAATAATATATATATTAATAATGCATTGATATATATATAATAGAAATATAATTTATTTATTCCCAGTTGCAAATAAGACACGCTATATCCGATCTGGGTAATTGCGCGTGAAACTATTTACAACAATTCATATTGTAGTAGAGTAGGTAACAGAATTATCAAAAATAAAATAAACAATTAAGAAAAAGAGCATTGAATAAACATATACACTAAAAAATAAGCAATAACATAAGCAGATAGAAGAAATCTCAAGGTAGTTATTCACAATATGTTAAGCAATGATGGAAGTTGATTTAATGAAGTTATCTGTAATAATTAGTATCGTGGAGAGAGAAAGTTGATCAAGTTGAGCTATTTACAAGAAGTTATATTCTAGAGTAACTTATTAATTATTTACATTGATGTGTGTAAATCAAGTCGCATAGTAGTGTAGTTCCTCAAGCTGCATGAAGCTGTCTATTTATAATAAAAAGTCTGCAGAACCTATTAAATTTCATATATCTTTCCCTATTATAAACTATTTGACACAGATAGGTTCTTTCCATCTTGCTCTGCTGTCTTAGGTTTGACACCAGTGGGCATGAGTTCAGAATGTGTTCAGGCGTTTCTTCTTCCGCTCCACAAGAGCATCTGGGCGAATCTATTTTTCTACTTCTGAAGAGATATGATTTGAAGTTACCATGACCCGTAAAGAATTGAACATTGTAGAAATTTGGTTTGACAAAGTTAGGTATTTTAGAGGAGATGGAAAAACGATTGAAATTATTGTTGGATTCTACATAGTGTTCCTGTAATTTTCTTTCATTATAGTTAGCAATTTATTTTCTGTTTGATAAATTAAATCTATTGTAGCCTATTTCATTTTTCAATATTTTGGATTCTATGTAATCTGTGAGTTTTGGTATTTGTGTTAATATATGTGTACTATGTAGTATATGTGTTTTTCCGAGGTGTAGGATCAAAACATTCCCGAACTTTTTAAAAATTAATTATTTATTCAAAGTATAGTAATTTAAACATGAAAATTTTCAAAATAGGAGCCTTGTTTATTTACACATTTTTTCTAGCGTGAAAAAAACTGTTGAAATGCTTGTTCAAAGTCCATTTTTCTAAGCTTGTTTAGCTCCACCGTCGAATTTTCAATTACTTCTGATGACAATGAAAAGCGCCTCCCTTTTAACGTCATTTTAAGTTTTGGAAAGGAGAAGAAATCGCATGAGGCGATATCAGAAGAGTAAGGAGGATGCGGCAAGACAGATACAGAGTGTTTGGCTAAATAGTCTTGAACAATAATGGCTCTATGAGCAGGGGCATTATCTTGTAGCAATTTCCAGTGTTTTGATTTAAAAAGTTTGTTTCTTTTTCTTCTTATCGCATCACGAAGGCGCACAAGTATTTCTTTGTATACCTGTTTATTAATAGTAGTCCCCTCTTTAATAAATTCATAATAGACAAGTCCTTGATAATCTAAAAACACTACAAGCATTACTTTTCCTTTGGCCTTGTCAAGACAAACTTTCTTCCTCCTTGGAGAATTTGGTGTGTGCCATTCGAGTGATTGTTTTTTTGGTTTGTGGATAAAAAAAAAAAAAGCACCATGTTTCATCGCCAGTTATTTTTCTTTTTGAAAAATCAGAATCATCATTTGCAGTTTAATTAAATCTTTTTAAATTGATAATCTGGTTTCTCTTTGTTGATCTGTTAAATTTCGTGAGAAAATAACCACAAAGTTTTATCATGTTTAAATTATCACCAATAAATTTTTGGCAACTACCACACAAAATTCCAAGTATTTCTGATATATTATCAATAGCAATATTTCTATCAGCAACAATTAAATCACGTACCTGTCCAATATAGCGATTCGTTATTGATGTCAATGGCCGACCTGACCTTGAATCATCTGCGATGCTCTTGCGGCCATCTTTAAAACGTTTATACCAGAAATAAACTTGCGTTCGTGACAATTTTTCGTCTTCATAAGCCTCATTCATTAATGCTAATGTCTATGTGAAAGACCTTTATAAATTTACACAAAATTCAATATTTCCAATTTGCTCAAATGATGAAATTGCAGAAACCGATGCGAGCTAAATACTTACAACAAAAATATGCCTAAAATGAAAACTACGCATGAGAATTTACTGGCGTTGCTAAATTAAATTATAGTTTATACATTATGATTTACACAGTAAAATTTATTTTACATTTTCAAAAAGTTGTTTATATTTTATTTTTTAAAAGTTCGGAAACTTTTTGATTCTACCGTGTATTTCGCTATACAATCATCTTCCTGGTTACTGTAATAATAAAAACTCCTCATTTTAATGTGAACTCGTTCTGGATTCTACTACGGCATCACTAGTGAACAAAAGCCATCTACATCCCAACATATAACAATATGATAATCGAGAAGGCGCCATAATCGTTTCTCGGCGTGCCGAGAGGAGACTAAAAGAGACATTGGATTTTCTTAATCTACCAGAACACACTGTTCAACATGTGCACAGAAGCAGTCTGATAAGGTCGACAGAGACGGAGAAGGAACGTCTGCAAGAAAATGCACTCGCGTCGATCGGAAAGGGTAAGTGACGAAGAATTTGTCAAATGTCAAGATTGATGGAGACCCTGGATAAAAGATCATGAGAGCCATAGACAAGAAGTTGGGTATTGACCTATTACAATTAGAACTTTACATTAGAGCAACTATGGTCTCAAGCCTATGCCCTTTAGAAATACCAATTGATGACTGAGGCTATGAAGGAAAGCAGAAAAGGAAAGGCTACTGCTTTCCTCAGAAACCTGACACATGACTCTTGTGGCGTTCTGAGGTTCCTCTCTGACGAAAAGAACGTAGAATAGGACCAAATTTAAATGCCAGGAATGACCGTTGGATTTGTGAAGACCCCTCAAAGGCACCTTTCGTGATGCACACGAGATTCCCTGCTCCCGTGATCTTCTTTGGCGTCATCAGCACCGAAGGGGATGTCATGTCTCCCCAATTCTTTGAACAGGGCTTCAGGGTGAACTCTGACACTTACATCAATGTCCTGGAGGCCGTTTTAAAGCCTTGAATGCACATGGTGGCCCCAGAAAGGAAGTTTATCTTTTAACACAACTTAGTTCTAGTCTATAAGGCAAAGAAGACAGACTTGGCTGACATTTAACTCCCCAGGCACTGGAGATCCGAGTTTTACTCTATTCAACAGCATAGACTAGAAAAAATCTTCCCTAATATTTATCCATTATTTGCTAGACCTTTTCAGGCCGAGTTAATACAAAATTAAACACCGAAGTGTGAGAGACCCTCGTAGACCTAATCCCAGGAAAAACCGATGTCATCTACGCAAAGTTTATCGCAACTAAAATACTTTGAAAATTACTCCAAGACCAAACAACCCTTGTACTTAAACTACATATACGTTAAGAGGTAATTATTATGAACACCGAGACTGAAGGATTGTACACATAAGGCCAACTTTTAGCCAGAATAGTGCACCCGACAACGCTCTCCGCTCTCCGAGTAGAAGAACTCTAGCCCTAATTTCGAGGCAACTTTTCTTCATCACTACGTGGTACGCATTACAAGAATTCCAAATTTTTGAACCTCTACCTCAGCACTCTAAGACCACCTCCAGTGCTCCAGTGACGCCCAGCTACCCCCGATGCTCCTATCAGCCTTCAAGTACTGCAAAGGCATCACAGGTACACCTGATGGGATGGTGGCGAAAGGTAGGGAGGCGCTATGCAGGCTGTCTAGATTGTCTCTGAACAGAAGGGGAAAGGAGGGTACCATTTTAAGAACCTCTACCTTTCCTGCGTCGAGCCAATACTACTATACTACGCTTCCAGGGTCTGGTGGCAGCGAAATAGGGACCACAAAGTGGCATCGGAAAGGGTGCAAAGGACGGCGGCCGTTGGGATTACAGGGAGATACCACACTACCAGCACAGAGGCACTGTTGGTCCACGCTGGGTTAGTCCTCCTTGGTTGAACCTAGAGGAGAAGGCCATCAGGAAAAACATTTAGATAGATAGGAAAGACGCCTTGTGGTGATAGAAGTGCCATGGAATGAAAGAGGGCCACTAATAAACTGCATCATTGAAGGAAATTAGTTGGCAGATAGGCTCGCGAAGGATGGATGCCAGAAAGGAATATCAGTGGATTTCCCAATAACCAAGAAAGAGGCGTATAGGAGATTCAGGGGGCACGTCCAGGACCTGTGGTTAGACAGATTTAGGAACAACGGAAAAAGAGGGAGGAATACAATCGGGTGAACACGCCCAAGTACTATGTAAAGGCAATGTCCCTCTAACTTAGTGGTATCGGGAGATGGATTCTTCCCCAGGAGTCGCCACAGATTTAAAAATTAAAAGCAATCCTGATTGTATCTGTGGAGAAAGGGATCTGGGAGCACGCTATTGTCCAAGCACGCCTTGGATTGTCCAAGAGTGGTGGGTGTAAAGAGGAGAGAAGAAGAGCGGGGAACGGTATCGAAACTGAGCTGCTGAGATTTCACAGCAAGCTTCTTGAGAAAGCCCACGACGTGGCAGCTGAACTTTATCTCAGCTGTGGGTGAACAGGGTCGACGGTGGCCGCGGTTCCTGCTGGACACAGTAGATAGTTTCTCTATTGTGCTGTGACTGAAGGCCACCGGTATGTAAATCCTTCTAGGTGCTTTAATCTGGGAGTTGGTTTTTCCAGTACCAAATCCGAACCCCAGTTTGGATCCCGTTGCTTGGCTATTGAGCAGGATAGCAGCTAAGGGAATGCTTAGCATGCCAGCTTATGGACCTAAATATTTGGGAGGCCATCTGCTTCTAGAATGTATTGTTCAAAACTGCCCATATATGAGACAGTAAGACGGAATCTTAGGCATGTTATTTTAGCACACTATGGACATGGGTTTTTAAGGCAGTAGAATATCACATATATATTTGCATCGAGCACTGCTCTTATGAAAACAATTCACCACTGATGAACCAAGCCCTCTCATTTTATCGCAGTGAGGACAGTAGAGATGTTTGAATTATTTGTGAGAGAAATGCTTAATGGTTTTATATCTTATGTATAGATGCCCCTTTTATGTCTTTTAACTAAATATGTATCTAAGAAATAAAATTATTTAAAAGCACTAATGTTTTTTTTTCGCATAAATCAAACCTCTATACTGCCCTTACTGCGATGAAAAATATTGAGAGGGCGTGGCTCCTCAATGGTGAAACCCTACCAGACCACTTCTTAGAGCTCTAATACTGTAATTGGACTATTTTGCTTATATATTCTACACTGAATGGTGAAATCTCAGAAATGGTATTCGGGTAAACTACGGACATACGCTTTTAGGACAGTAAAATTTCCTATTTGAAGTAAACGAAAAAATTACGCTACAAATTTTAAAAATAAAAATACAACCTTTCGCAACGAGTTTCTTTCGCGCATATCATAATAAAAGAAACTCATTGCGAAAGGTTGTATTTTTATTTTTAAAATTTCCTATAAATATTTGCATCGAGCAATGCGCTTCCGCAAACAGGTGCGTTATTGCTTTATATTAATTTATGCCTAACTTGTCCTTATTGTTTGATGAAGAGCCTCGCTCGATGCAAATATTTATATGCAATTCTACTCTCCTAAAATCTTATGTCCATAGTTTACCAATATAATACATATTCATTCCTGCCTGGGCTGCTTGCTGATTTTGTTCATTTAAGTTTACTTAAATACCATTTCTAAGATTTCACCCTTCAGTGCAGCGTATAAAATCAGAATAGTCCAATACAGTATTAGAGCTCTAAGAAACGGTCTGGTAGATTAAATTGGCGAAACTGCTGGAAGAGATCCACCACTGATGAGCCAAGCCCTCCCAATATTTTGTCATTGAAGTAAGGACAGTAGAAGCTTGTTTTGTTTATAAAAGAAACATTCAAGTTTTTAAATACTTTCATTCATTATACACTGGTGTCCAAAAAATAAGAAACTTTTGTTTTTTAATGATATGTTTTAAAATATACAACGCTAAAAGCTAAAAAGTAATTTAATTAAGTATTTTAAGTCGTAGAATTTATTTATCGCAACCATTCGATTCGGTAAAATTGAAAAAATGAAAATTGTTGCTTGTCTTTATAAGTGTGCTATTTGGCATGTCGTTTACCCCATCTAAGAATTGTCCAATTATAATTTTATTTAATCCTTAGTTAATTATGAGTTTACGAAAAATATTTTAGCAGATGATTTAAAATGAGAGCTGTTGGAAGAATGGAGGCAGGGTAATCACAAGTTGAAGTAGCAAAATGGCTAAATGGGAATAAATCTGTGGTCAGCAAAATATGGAAATAGTTCATTGAGACAGGAACCATCAAAAGAAAAGGTTCTGGCAGAAAAAGAAAAACAGCTACCTCTGAAGACCGTTATCTGGTCGTAACTGCCAAGCGCCATAGGGAGATGACAGCTATTCAACTCTCTAATGAACTCTCAAGTGCTACTGGAACGAGAATTTCAAGACAAACTGTTTACCGAAGGCTTCACGAAGGTGCTCTTTATGCAAGACGACCAATGGTCTGTATCCCTTTAACCTCTGCTCACAGGAGAGCCCGCTTGAATTGGTGCTTGGAACATCACGCCTGGACTCATGATCAGTGGGCCAATGTTCTCTTCAGTGACGAGTCAAAATTTAGTTTAAACACAGATTCTCGACGAATTTTCATCTGGAGGGAGCCTGGAACCCGCTATCATCCCAGTAACATCAGGGAAATAGACGGTTTTAGAGGGGGCAGTCTCTTAGTCTGGGCTGGCATCAGTTCTAGCAGACGCACACCCCTCCACATTTTTTCTGGGGGCACTTTAACTGCCCAAAGGTACAGGGACGAGATCCTTGAACCCTATTTAAGACCTTATAGAGATCAAATTGGTCACAATTTAATTTTAATGGACGATAATGCTCGCCCGCATAGGGCTAGGCTAGTCAATGAATATCTCCAGAGTGAGAATATTCAAGGGATGGATTGGCCAGCCAGATCTCCGGACCTGAATCCAATAGAGCATGTGTGGGATGCTCTAGGGAGGCGTATTGGAGCTCGTTACCCCTCTCCCACAACCCTCGTTGAGCTAAGAACTGCTCTATTGGAGGAGTGGGGTTTACTACCCCTGGACCTCCTCCAAAGCCTGGTAAACAGTATGAGGGCTCGCTGTGAGACCTTGATAGCTGTTAGAAGGGATCATACTCCCTATTGATATCTTATTTCTTTAAGATCTGGAACCTTAGCTTTGGGTATGTTGGTAATAATTTGCATATTTCATAATTTCAAATATATTTTTTTTATTTTCATATAGCTAGTCAATTTCTCCATAGTTTAAACTATTTGTATACAAAATTTTATATTTGTTAATAAATTAGCTTTTGAGAAATTTCAATATTGGTTAAGTTTCTTATTTTTTGGACACCAGTGTATTTAGATGTGGCCTTATTGCTTTATATAAATAATTATCTGTTGAATCTCAGTGGACGCATACCTGACTGAGGCGCCATTGTTCAAAAGAGGTTGATTACTGCGACAGCAATTTATTCCAATTTGACTTCCTAAAATCCACAGTACATTATATCTAGCTCTTTTAAATCAAAAATTGGCGCTTTCTTAGATGGGTTTGTTGTTTCTCAATTATCCCAAGTACGCATGGGATTAGTCAAGATAGCATATAATTATCTTTTCTCTATATATGCTTCGCATATCAAGACTTTATACTTATAATTAGATAAAAGGGCTGCTTAAACCCCCATAATTATTTGATTGTGCTTCATTTTTATCTCGTAAATATACCAAAAATGCCCACTTCTGAGACATTCGATTGTGCCTTTTTCCGAGTACACATGATACATAGCATTATCAACAGAAGTTGCGCAACTTGTGCACAAGTGAAATATGCTGTTTGAAAATTTCTAGTTAAAAGTTGTCAGAGCCCTGTCTATTTACACGGATATACTGAAATCTCGGAGACCATTGGCACCGAAAAGTGGTCAATTCTACCTTTTAAACATATATTTATTTTGTATTTGGTTAGCAACTTTTAAAACACTTACAAATATCGAAGTTATATAATCATAAATAATTTCTGACATATTTCACCTATATGAAATTCACTATTAGCAAACTATATAAATGCGTATATAATTATTCTAAACCTTTCCATAGCTTTGTCTTCAATATTGTTATGACGCTTTTCAGCGGTCGTTGTTTGCGTACAAGGTTTAATGTAGGTTCATTGTGGATACAGATTAGTTCGTTATACTTTATTGCCAGGAGCTGTTAATGGGATTGAGAACTAGGTACATTTAGATGGACTTGTCTCAAATGTCCGCTATCAGAAGGATCTTCCTTGTCAACGTTCTGCTCCATGCTGTCCACGTCCAGCCTGTGCTACACCACCTTGTAGGCCGCTCCGATGCCGTGGTCCTGGTACCGTCTTGCAGGATCATCCACACTCCTGGAGGCAACTCTCCGCAGATGTGACCAGACTCTGACCCCTCCCCCACACGAATGCCATTTTTTGACACCTGTTCCCCTGACACATGGCCATCCCCCCAGCTGAAGTACACCCATCTTCCCCCAACTTTACTTTGGAATCTTGGCTTCTCAGATAGTTTGTCTTCCATTTTACAACATATACGAAAATATATAACACTCTCAATAACACCTGAATTATCTATCTATAAGAATATGATATCCAAACCATCGCCAGAAGAATTGTATATATTCATTGTACAATATTCATAATAAGGGTTCACATGTATAGAAAGTATTTTTAGATTGGATAAAACAACCTCCCTCACCCCCTGATTACTTAGGTTACATGTGAATGTCCTCCTTTTTGAAACCCTACTTTTCACCTATAAATCGGATTTCATATATAGTAGCTATGACATATTAATAAAAGAATTTCTAACATTTGAATTCTGTTAGAGACAGCAATTTTTTTGACAATAAATTAGGCTTTTATTAATTATTTAGTCCCTTTGACATTTGAAAAATTAATTTCGTTATTTATTGCTTTCTAACATTTTCTTTATATATATCCAGACATTAACCCCATGGTTCTATTGCCTGATATTACTAGTAAAGACATTTGGTGTACCTAAAGTATGAGTAGTCACAAACCTCTTACCACCGTGATTTTCATGACCAGTACTGTATGTACAAGAGGTAAAAACAAAATATACCTTTTACACATACACAATCACTTTGTTCTTCAAATAAAAGACACTTTGGCCAGACAATAAAAGGATTTACTGGTCGAAGTGTCTTATATTTGAAGAACAATGAATGCCGGCCAGGCACCTCTATCTTTACGACAATCACTTTGAATGTGTTATTAATATTACACTGATATTATCAAGAAGATGTCGCCGTATAGAAAATAATTTTGAGAAACAGAGTTCAATTGCTAGATGCTATCCAGCTACCAGAATTTCAAGAACTACATGTAGGAATTTCACCTCACAGTCATCAAATACATTCAATCTTATAATCTTAATAATTTTCCTTGAGAATCTTGTCAGATATCATCTCTATCATAGATGAACCATTAAATTAACTTTGTAAAAAAATGTTTCATTTTCTGGAATTATAAATCAATCATATCCCAACATCATATGAAATTGTGGACATGATTTTCTTATTTTCATAGCTTATAACATATTTAAAATATATATCAAATTTATCTTGGTTTGTAAAATTATTCAGTTTCCTGGGACACGAGTCTTCAACAATCGGTCAGTTCTAGGGCCCTAGCTTTGCTGGCGCCATCAGGTCAGATCCGATGGTGGGGTTAGTAAAAGCTAGAAGTGGAATAGGACTTCTCAGGACCATTTAGGGCTCCTGGGGGGTGAACCGCCAAAAAGGGTAACGCGCCGAGGCAGGTACTTCCAGAGTGGTGAGGAAACTCTGCCGGATAAAAGTTTATTTTTTTAGGAGATACCTTTTATCCAAAATAATATATATATATTAATAATGCATTGATATATATATAATAGAAATATAATTTATTTATTCCCAGTTGCAAATAAGACACGCTATATCCGATCTGGGTAATTGCGCGTGACACTATTAACAATAATTCATATTGTAGTAGAGTAGGTAACAGAATTGTCAAAATTAAAATAAACAATTAAGAAAAAGAGCATTGAATAAACATATACACTAAAAAATAAGCAACAACATAAGCAGATAGAAGAAATCTCAAGGTAGTTATTTACAATATGTTAAGCAATGAAGGAATTTGATTTAATGAAGTTATCTGTAATAATTAGTATCGTGGAGAGAGAAAGTTGATCAAGTTGAGCTATTTACAAGAAGTTATATTCTAGAGTAACTTATTAATTATTTACATTGATGTGTGTAAATCAAGTCGCATAGTAGTGTAGTTCCTCAAGCTGCATGAAGCTGTCTATTTATAATAAAAAGTCTGCAGAACCTATTAAATTTCATATATCTTTCCCTATTATAAACTATTTGACACAGATAGGTTCTTTCCATCTTGCTCTGCTGTCTTAGGTTTGACACCAGTGGGCATGAGTTCAGAATGTGTTCAGGCGTTTCTTCTTCCGCTCCACAAGAGCATCTGGGCGAATCTATTTTTCTACTTCTGAAGAGATATGATTTGAAGTTACCATGACCCGTAAAGAATTGAACATTGTAGAAATTTGGTTTGACAAAGTTTGGTATTTTAGAGGAGATGAAAAAAACGTTTGAAATTATTGTTGGATTCTTCATAGTATTCCTGTAATTTTCTTTCATTATAGTTAGCAATTTCTTTTCTGTTTGATAAATTTAAGCTATTGTAGCCTATTTCATTTTTCAATATGTTTGTTTTCTAATCTGTAAGTTTCGGTATTTGTGTTAGTATATGTGTACAGTTTAACGATGTTGTGGTATAGGCCTGTATGCAGTGTTTCAGAATATTATACTGCAGGGAATTTAGTTTGTCTTTGGCTACTTGCTTATAAATGGAAATCATATTGTTTGACTACATGTTATTGTGCTTCGGAATATTGACTTGTATAAAGTTAATTTTCGTCTGCATTCTAGACCTCATGCTTTCTTTATTAAACTGAGTAGGTAACCGCTAGCTCTAGTAGTTTTGTCGACGATTTCATTAATGTATGGCATAAAGTCCAGCTTGTTCCTGCTTCGATGATTTTTCAAGGTCAATCCCAAGTTCTTAAGGGTTTCAACAGGTCTAGCTATATTGTTATTAAGGGATTTTGTATCATTTTTACAATTATATAAATATAATATTTTCGTTTTGTCCTTTGATATCTGTAATTTACTGTTTTCAAACCAGGTATTAATTTTACTAAGTACATTGTCAATTGTTGTCTTTAGTTCGCCATGGCTTTTGTTCCAGCATATTATAGTCAATACTGTTATCATCCAGATTAATGTTTATAACAATTCTTCAATCAGTATGTTCCATAATTTGGGAGATAGTGGTTTTCCTTGTGGATATCATTTAGTTAGTTTTTAGTAATATTTATAGAGGTAGAAAATTTGAAAGTCACTGTTCTGTTGTTAAAGAATGATTGTGTTATTATAATCTGTTGTTTATGTTTTCCCGTTTTTTTTTATTTCAAGGTGACATTAATTTATGAGTTTCTTCTTTATGAATAGACTTTAATTGTCAATTTAGTTTTAACATTTTCCGCAACGTTCTCCAGTATTGATTTTGAAGTAGATATAAATTATTAAATGAAAATTCTATTGATATCTATATATATAAAAATCAATGTTTGTATGTTTGTTTGTTTGTATGTCCGGTATACAAATTCGCAGTAGTTCACTAATTCAAACCAAAATTTCCATACATAGGTAGAAAAATACGGGGAAGACGATAGGCTATTTAAAAATATATATAAATCAATTATTAAAACTATATATTCAAATTATACTACTTAGCTCACGAACAGCGCCCTCTATCAAAGATTAGATTAAATTATGCTGATGCAAACAAATAGATTAATCTTTAAATATTCGGATATAATAAATTTCATTATTTCTTATTCGTTTCATATTCATCATTTTACTCCAACATGTTTATGTTCTGACTTTTGTTTAACTGTTAAAAATTAGAAATAAATTCAATTGAAAAATATCGAATTTTAAAATAAATATTTAACTTGATATTTTAACACCTGATGTCTGAAGCAAGAAGATTGCTCCATCTGCCTGGACACCATCAGCCAGGATAACCTCTGCCATCCCAGAAACTGCATGCACCAATTCCACCTGGACTGTCTCAAGACATGGTCTGAGCAGACAATCTCCTGTCCAATATGCCAGAAAAATTTACTGAGATTGTTTACAATGTCAGAGGTCCTGAGGACTATGATATCATGGCGGTTGAGGACAAAGTCAATGCTACAGAGATGCTAGATGATAATCCTCAAGAAGTCCCTCCTCAAGTGACACAATTCCTCCTTGATGTATTAGACCAAGATCATGATACTGATGATGATTCTGATCTCCCCAATGATGGAATGTTGGGGCTTTTCGAAGTCGTCAGTGTTCTTCAAATTCCTACTATATTTTTATGAAAATAGAGAAATATATATTTAAATCTTTAGATTATAAAAAGGTATATATTGGATTGATTAAAATATTTATTTACCAATATTTCGGTTGGCTGAACGCCAATCTTTGTCATGATATTACATTTTTGTTCAAACAAACTCAGCACCGCTTAGTATTATAATACCACAATTAAAATATTAAATATCAATTATATTAATTTTTAAAAATTATTTTAACTGTGATTTTATAACACTATATGCGGCGCTGAGTTTGTTTACACAAAAATGTAATTACTTGACAAAGGTTGGCGTTCAGCCAACCGTTATATTGGAAAATAAATCTTTTATTCAATCCAATATATACCTTTTTATCATATATATATATTAATTAAAGGCCATATTTTGGATCTAATATAAAACAAACATTTTATTTAATATAAAAATGCCAATATATATATATATTTAATTACTATATATATAAACATTTTATAGAATATATGGAAAACTCATGATGCCTCCTTACTTTCAAATAGTGTGAATATTTCTTGTTTATAATAATATACAACATGGTTATTGTATTCTTATATTTTCACAATCCAATATCCCAGCCGATTACCTGCCCAACAGAAATATAACCATAATCAAGCCTGAAGAATAGTCTTGGTTAAAATGTTAATTTATCCTTTCATTCTATTTCTTTCATTTCAAAAGTTCTTAGGTTCAAATAAATTCATTATATAAAAAAGCAAAAAGATTTAAATTACTTATTTTGCCTTTATAATTTTGTGTACTTTGAAGAATTTTATTAGTCTAAATAAAAACTATTTAGCCAAAAAGGAAAGGCAAATTCCTACTTTAATACTTTTAAGCCGGGGCAGCTTTAGATCTCTACATGTGTCATAGACGAATAAATTTGTTGTTATCAGCAATCACAGACGTCCATCTTTTTGGACAAGTAGAGATTTGGAAACATCTATATTAACAGCAACGAGGAAAAACCTCCACAATAATCCATTTTAACAATTTTTCTTATTATATATATATTTATATCCTATATATATATTTAAAAGTATTTAGATTGTGCATTTACTTTATATTTTTCACGAAAATATTTTTCCGACTATAGAAAAAAAGGGTTTATAGTTCAAGTATGCCATTAGTGAAACGAGAATATAAGTAAAATCAAATGTATTTTAAAGGACAGTTTTCACTTGAAAAATTATCATTTTTACTATTAAGCAACTATCCGGTAATATGACACCTCTCCCTAAAGGACACTTTAGCTCTGCAATTAGGTGTTGTCCTTTACAGGGAGGTTCTACTGTATTTAGCAACTCTCTGGTAAGCGGACACCTCTCCCTAAAGGACACTTTAGCTCTGCAATTAGGTGTTGTCCTTTACAGGGAGGTTCTACTGTATTTAGCAACTCTCTGGTAAGCGGACACCTCTCCCTAAAGGACACTTTAGCTCTGCAATTAGGTGTTGTCCTTTACAGGGAGGTTCTACTGTATTTAGCAACTCTCTGGTAAGCGGACACCTCTCCCTAAAGGACACTTTAGCTCTGCAATTAGGTGTTGTCCTTTACAGGGAGGTTCTACTGTATTTAGCAACTCTCTGGTAAGCGGACACCTCTCCCTAAAGGACACTTTAGCTCTGCAATTAGGTGTTGTCCTTTACAGGGAGGTTCTACTGTACTTGGTTTGAATCTCCTGGATATTAATCAAACAAATGCTACAGGTTTCTGGAGATGTGTTTATTTATCTTTATTAAACCTAATCTCGAGCTTTCGGGCATCTCTGCCCTTTAACAGGAGTACATGGAAATATCTTTGCAACATCTTCATACACATTTATTTTTAGCAAATCTTTATTGTCTTAGTAAAGTCTGATACAGCCTTTTATTGTTTATTTTCGGAACGCCAAAAAGTGACAAAAACAAATCAAAAAGGGATGATGATAACCTGCGTCTTGCAGATTAACATTTTCATAGAAACATATATATATACATATTTATTGCTAGCTATATATCACCATCTTCTCTCTTCAAACACGAAATCTCACAGGCGGTCTCCTCGCTCGAGGTGGGTTCCGCCTTAGGACAGGACCCTCCTCTTTCAAGGCCTCGGGGTCCAGCGAGCGAAGAGGCTCCATTGACTTTCCATCGTCTGTATCACTCTGAACCTTTGAATCTTGATCCGACCGCTGGCTAGTTAGTCCTGGCGACAGCGACTCCATATAACCTCTGTCTCGTACAACCTCCGAGATTATGGCACTGGGACCTGCTCCTATTGAGTGCTCGGGTTGACGCTCTCCATCTCCACTCTCATCTTCCTCACCATTCCTCCACCTTTTTCTAATTTGATCCCTGTGATAGGCCTTTACCTGTCCGTGGATCAAAATTGTGTAGACTCTAGTTCCCTTCTTGCCCACAATTTTTCCTGGGATCCATTTATCACCACCTCTAAAGTTTTTACACCACACTAAATCATCTATCTGGAATTCTTCCAAATGGGTTCGCCGATCATACTTCATTTGCCTGGCTTGCTGGTCCCTAACTCTAGATGCCAAGCTGGGATGTATCAACGATACTCTGGTTCGAAGCGCACGCCCAATAAAGAGCTCTGATGGAGTCTTTCCCGTTGTCACATGCGGGGTGCTTCGATATGCCAGAAGAACTTTTGATAAGGTGTCTTGAATGGTATCCCCAATTTTCCTTTTATTTTTATCCAGGGCAGTCTTAATTGTTCTAACCGCTCTTTCAGCCAAGCCATTACTTTGCGGGTGGTACGCCGGGATCAATGTTTGTTTAATTCCATTTCCTTCCAGAAAACCTTTCATTTCACTACCAGTAAACTGAGGTCCATTATCAGATACAAGTTCCTCCGGTAGACCATAGGAAGAAAAAAGTCGCCGTAGTTGCTCAATGGTTTTGCGTGTGGTGGTCTCTCTCATTGGGATGGCTTCGATCCACTTTGAATGACTATCTACTACTATTAATAAATTAATGTTTTCCTTATTTGCAAAATCAATGTGAATTCTTTGCCAAGGTCTGGTTGACCATTTCCAGGGTTGCCATTTTCCTTTATTTGGCCCATCCTGGGATTGCTAACAGCTTCTGCACTTATTTACCAAAAACTCGATTTGGGTATCTAGACTTGGCCACCAAAAATGTGATCTTGCTACAGCCTTCATTTTGTTCATACCGGAATGAGTCTCATGAAGACAGTTCAACATTTTTATTCTGAGAGATGGTGGAATGACAACTCTCATTCCCCAAACCAAACACTCCCCATCTACAGTTAGCTCAAGTTTCCTTTGAAAATAAGGTCTGAGGTGATCAGCCACCTTTTCAGGCCAGCCTTGCTGAGTATAAAATTTGGCCAATGAGAGCACTTCGTCTTTTTCAGTTTCCGTTGCAATTTCCTCTGCTGTGATCGGCAATTCTTCCACATAGGATAAAGCATAGACATTATTTAATCTTGGAATTTCTTCACAGCCCACAGGAAAACGTGACAGAAGATCTGCATTCCCATGGTCTTGAGTTCTTCGAAATTTAATATCGTAAGTATAAGCTGACAAAATAAGCGCCCAACGCTGCAATCTTGAAGTAGATAAGGTGGGGATTCCTGATCTTGAGCCCAAAATGGTCACCAATGGCTTATGGTCTGTAATAAGAATAAATTTTCTTCCATAAATAAATTGATGAAACTTGGTAACTCCATAAATAATGGCTAGAGCCTCCTTCTCAATCTGAGAATAATTTCGTTCTGCTTCCGATAAAGTCCGTGAGGCAAACATAATCGGTCTCTCCTGGCCTTCTATAATATGTGACAACACAGCGCCCACTCCAATCTGCGATGCATCAGTGGCCAAACACAATGGCAAAGTCGCATCATACGGGACTAGCACCCTCTCAGAGGTAATGCTATTCTTGCACTTGTCAATGGCCTCTCCACATTCCTTTGTCCAAACCCAAGGACGTTTTTTGTGAAGAAGCTCATGAAGAGGCTTCAAAAGCTCTGGCAAATTGGGCATGAACTTCCCATAAAAGTTTACCAAACCAAGAAATGACCTTAATTCAGAGATATTCGTAGGCGTTTTGGCCTTCTGTATTGCTTGTACCTTATGATCTAAAGGTCTGATGCCCTCTTCCGTGACAAGATGTCCTAAATATTCAATTTCTTTTTGCAAAAATAGGCATTTTTTTTTCTTTAGTTTGATATTATACTTCGCCAAGCGAGCAAATATAGTCTTCAACAACGCCAGATGTTCTTCAATTGATGCTGTGGCTATAAGGACATCATCAATATAACAAATTACGCCTCCTATACCTGACAAAACCCTATCCATTACAGATTGAAAATAACTGGGCGCATTTGCCAATCCAAATGGCATTCTCTTAAACCTGAAAAGCCCTTTATGAGTATTTATCGTTAGTAACGGTCGGGTGCCTGGGTCCACCTCTAATTGCAGATAAGCGTTCCTCAAGTCCAATTTAGAAAAGTATTTTCCCTTGGCCAATGTGGAGAATAAATCTTGCTGTGTGGGAAGGGGATAGGCCGCAGTGTCCAAATATTTATTTAGAGTTACCTTGAAGTCGCAGCAAATTCTGATCTCTTTATTTTTCTTCGGCACTACAACCACTGGAGTGGCCCATTTACTGCTCGCCACCTCACATAGATAACCCTTAGCCACCATTTTGTCTAATGCTTCAGTAACTGCTGGCCTAATGGCGAAAGGCACCGGACGAGCCTTATGGAAAATTGGATTCACATCACACATGTTTACTGAAAATGTGAAACCTTTTATTGGTTCAGTTGTCTCCACAAATAGGGCTTGATTTTCCTTCAAAATTTCCTCAATGGTAATTTCCACAGGCATATGTTTTACCGCGAAACAGCCCAATTTCAATCTATTTATCCATTCTCTTCCCATCAAAGCCCTCTTTTCTCCTTTCACCACCAACGCTCTAAGTTTGTAAGTAATATCTTGACACTCCACTTTGACATTGATTTTACCCAGAATGGGTACCACGGTACCATCATAAGTTCTTACAATAATACTCGCTTTTTCCAATTTCAAGTGTTGAAGACTATTTTTAAAATCCTTTTCTGATATCAGTGTTAGACCACTACCCGTATCCATTTCAAATTTAATAAAGTTTCCTTCTACTTTTAACTCCATCAGATAGGGAGGGTCACTTGAGGCAAAATTAATTTTATACTCAGGTATCGTCACGCTTATAATTTTCTGGACATACTCTTCCTCCTCTTCTTGGTCTCCTATCTGATGTATATTTCCCGGCTGATTCTGATGTTGCCTTAGATTTCTTCTACTGCTCCAACATATTGAGGCAATGTGTCCTTTTTTATTACACTTAAAGCATATCGCCTCCTTAAATCTACATAGTTCTTTATGCTGTTTACCACAATGTTTACATTTGCCATTCTGGAAATTTGATTCAACCTTGCGTTCCATCCTCAACTTATCTACACAATCTTCACCCTGCTCCAAGTGAAATAATTTTGTATTTTTCTCGGCCGCTTCCATAGATAATGCTATCTCAATTACTTTAGCTAAAGAAATGTCGCCCTCCGACAAAATTCTATTTTGTATTTTGGCATTATATAATCCACAAACCATTTTATCACGTAAAGAATCCTCCAGAAAATTTCCAAAGTTGCATGAGGAAGCCAAACGCTTAATTTCCACCAAGTAATCCGAGATGCTTTCTTCCTTTAATTGCATTCTTTTAAAAAAAATGAACCTCTCTACTACAATTGAGCGCTTTGGAGAGAAGTGCCTTTTCAAGATATCTATTAGGTTATCAAAAGTTTTATCTTTAGGTAGGACTGCACAAATTCTTCAAAACACCATATGTTTTACTTCCCATGAGGGTTAGGAGATAAGCCTTTTTCTTCTCATCCCCTGCCTCCTCCAATATGAGAAACTGTTCCAATCGTTCATAAAACGTTTCAAAAGTTTCAGTTTCCTCATTATATTCCTTAAATTGGTAACTAGCCATTTTTTTTCACTCTTTCTAAAATTTGCATCCTAAAACTTTGCAATTTGTGTCTTTTAAAATTTACACTCAATTATATGCAAAATCAAAGATATTTTCTAAAAATATTTACTTCAAAATTCGAGGGTACTTACTCTTATATCCTCGTCGCCAAATGCAACATCTTCATACACATTTATTTTTAGCAAATCTTTATTGTCTTAGTAAAGTCTGATACAGCCTTTTATTGTTTATTTTCGGAACGCCAAAAAGTGACAAAAACAAATCAAAAAGGGATGATGATAACCTGCGTCTTGCAGATTAACATTTTCATAGAAACATATATATATACATATTTATTGCTAGCTATATATCAATCTTTCACATATGTTTCTATGTACTCCTGTAGACGGGCAGAGATGCCCGAAAGCCGAGATTAGGTTTAATAAAGATAAATAAACACATCTCCAGAAACCTGTAGCATTTGTTTGATATCACATGTAGCTATAAAATAGATATTTTTGAATTGGAAAAATAAATCCTATGCGCAAAGTTCGCCTCAAGATCAGCAGCCCCAAATCTAAAAACCAAAGAAATCTTTACCGAAACAAGCTTTCAAAAACTGACTCCCCTATTTGAATCCCATTTAGTTTTAAAATCCTCTGACCTTACTGAAATTCTATCTGAAATTATGAAAGAACTTCGGGAAATAGAGCCATCACTCCTTAGAATCGACATGGTATCTTCAACAGAAAGAAAATGGAAGCTTGTTCTTCACACTCAACTGCAGAAGGAGCTACAGCTTTGGCATCCGAGCTACAAAAAAAAGTCCCAGCCAACCGCTCCTGTAGCCAATATTTCATAAGAACGCGCATGACTAGAACTCGGGCTGAGCCTCTCGAGAAGATCAGGCAACAACAGTCTTGGATGAGAGGATTCTAACTTTACGTGGAAAGATTTAGGCTGCAAGCACAGTACAGAGGTTGGTGTTCTCGTGAACATACCCTAGGTTTCATAAATATTGCCGAGTCACTAATTAAGGACAGTATTGGAGGTATCTGCGCGACACAGTGAGTTAATGATTGAAGGAGTGACTTGGCTCTTCGTTCTCTTTGGACGGGGGCCGCTGCTCTTTTATATAGTATAGTGTCGTGCGTACACATGGCGTGCACTGTAGATAGGTACACAAGATTTGTACTATATGGGAACATAGGACCGCCTGAAACACATGGGTTAGACACGTGGAGATTTACCTCATTGTGCGCGAATCAGTTTCGAATGTTTGTCACCCGCTCTGATCTCCCCTATCGTACTTGAGGCTTATATGCCCGCTCGTACTCGACTGTGGCAGTCTCGACACCACAGTCTTGCGTACATGGTAAAGCTGCGCCTCGTTCCTCAGGGCTGAGGGGTCATTCTACTAATGGTTGGCTCTCAGGAAGTATCTCCCTAAACTATAAGAGGGGGGGTAGAGTATCTGCACGCAGGAAGTCAGAAACGGCTCCTATCTGAACGAACACCAAACTGGCATCGTCTTAAGCGTCTCCTGAAAACGTAAGTGTCATTAGTTTCAATAAAGAGCTGACACAGGCCTGGAAATATTGAACAAGTTTTGCTGGTAGAGGTTGAAAGTTGAAGCAGGTCCCTGGGGTTTAGGCTGCAACAATGAGAGGTTAAAAAATGTGACTTACCAGGCGTCCACCCAGGGACATATTCGGTAACTTGCTTGACCTGGACGTGAAACATGAGATGTTAAATCCAAGTTTGGCATCAACATCCATCTTGGCTAACCTGGGTGAGAATCTTCACTTCGGAGAACTTTTCATCTTCATGTGGAACAGTCATCTCCGAGGAACTGGAACACACAGCCTCCTCCCTCTCTCAAGCTATACATACTTACTCTCTGGGCTCCACCATTGAAGAACATAAATACACAACTTCCTTTATATCATTCTTTTATACACAATACATAGAAGAAGAAATGTCTTACGAGTTCCATTTATAAAGTCTGAGTAAGAAATCAGAAATTATGTTTTCCAGGTAAAAAGAAACAGTTCACTCAGCGACACCTTCACACAGAATCCCACTTCTAACAACTGCAGCTGTTATATCACCGGTCAAGTCAATACAACAGTAGCGGTCTGGACTAAACTGATGGTTTCACTACTCATGAGCCATGCCTTTCCCCCAATATCTCAAATTTCTGTGAAGGCTTTGAGTCTTTAAGTTGGCTTAGAGTCGATTATTTTTAACCCCAGTGCGTACAGGATATTTACAAGTTGTATTTGTAATTTCAGAAATCAGCTCACATCTTCAACATGATATTGTGGAGATGCTGAAGGGAATAGACAGACACTATTTTGGTTCAGAGGACACTCTCTCATCGAAAGAATTGAATTTATTGATGGACTGGCAAAGGAAGGATGCGATGGTCTTGGAATTTCCAATCCCCAGGAATGAGGTTTATAAGCGCATAAAGATAAATCCAGGATGGAGGGTGGGAACTGTACGTGAAGACTTCCCGTCGATTCTGACGAAAAAAGAAGGATGATCTATGTAATATATAATATGTTTATATGGTTTTGACCAAGGACCTGGTTGTTGTTGCGTGATGTAATCAATATATAGCGTGAGATATTCATGTTTTTAGTTCTTATGATAATTCTGTAATAATAAAATATTATGCAAATATATAACTTTTCAGTAGCATACAATCTCATTTAATAGAAACTGCATTACCTAATATTCAATAATGATTGAATGATGATTCAATAATGAATCTTGATGTAAGCAGTTCCGCATCTTGCTTTGAAAGTCTCAGCTCACGTGTCAAATCATTCAGTTTTGGTTGTAAAAAACGTTTTGGACATTCTTGTTCTCCATAGTTCTCACTATCAGAATCATCCAGTTCGATATCTTTTTGTGTGGTGTCTTCTGATTCATCATAAAGAGGATTATTAGCACTGGATGAAAAAACTGGGAGGGGACTATTTGGGCTGTGTGGTATTGGAAGTCTAGCTGAATATAGGTCTTTGTATATAAGCTTTTTCTTACTATTCCTGTTAAAGTGTTTCAAGTTTGTACGCAAAAGTAACAATCATTGTCATGATTTTTTGGCCCTCGCCAAACCATAGGGATCCCAAATGTCAGTTGCCTTTCACCTTTTGTCCACAGGCGCAGTGTTTCGACACACGTTTTGCAAACCTTATGTAGAGCCTATGTCTTGTTCTGGTCTTCTAATTTTATATCAAAATATGCGAAATACGTCCACTTTACAAAGTCTGTTATTGCATTTCTTTGCGTTTTTACAGTATATTCGCCACATATATAACAGAAAATATTTGGGTCGTTTTTGCAGGATCTTCTTTTGGAAACCATGTCTGGAAGTGAATTTATTAATGTGCTAAAATTTTATTTTTATAAAGTTGATGGCATAGCTTTTAAATGATTGATGCTTGAAATAATAATTTTTATTAAATTTAATCTGTGTGAATAAAATATATTTTCACAAAAAAATTAAATACTTGTTTAATTTTTGACAATTTCAAATTAGAAGTGATGGTCTAATTGTTTGGAAGTGATTTATTTATTTTAATTGTTAAAATTTTATTTTTATATGAAGTTAATGGCGTATGTTTTAGAATAACTTTGAGATGTGATGATTATAAAAATTATGAAGCAATAATGATGACTTAGCAGTTTTCTTTATGAAAATATTATTTTGGTGAAATACACTTTATGGCCATTATCTATAGATTTTGATGACATACAGAACAACTAAGTGCAGATACGGAATCAGCGCCATTTGATTACCAAAAAAGCATTTTAAATGCTCAAACATCAAAAACTTTTTAAAATTTTGTAGACCTGTGTAATCGATACTGAGAAAGAGTTGAATTAAAAATTATAAATTTATTATCTTCAAAATTTAAATAGCTGAGAGGACTCCAGCAAACTACAATATCAATTTTTTTGCTACATGTTTTAATTTGCATTTACCTATTTTACATATCTCTGATTGTATTTAAAATGTCATCCAATTATTCTACTTTTGGCGAAATGGTGTTTTATAAATTTATCATTTGATATTATTAGGATTCTTTCCTGGTATTCAAAAAGGAAAAATACGTGTCGATCAGTTATACACAGTGTGGCAAATAATTTTTAAGACTCGCGCTAGATAAAAGCCAATAGCAGAGCCAGTTATGAATTTGCGCATGCGTATATATATTCGAAGCCTTATCTAGCGTGTGGCTTTGTTTCAGCCATTTTGGTTAACTCTTTAAAACCCTACAGGCGATTTTTGAAAAGTAAAAATTTTGTTCGTCGGAATTCTGAGATGGAACAGAGAGCGGTCATTAAAGTTAATGCAAAACATGGTAGAAGTGCATCGGAAACATATATTTTGATGAAGCAAGTTTATGGTACGTTATGTTTGAGTAAATCAAATGTTTTTATTTGGCACAAACGTTTTTCGGATGGAAGAAATACGCTAGAAGATGCTAAGCATACTGAACGACCAAGTTCTTCGAAGACACCAGAAAGTATAGAAAAAGTGCGAGAATTTGTTGCAAACAATCGCAGTGCATCCCTGAGAATGATGGCAGAGGTTTTACATATCAACAAAGAAACGATTCGAACCATTCTGCATGAAGATTTGGGTAAAACTAAAGTCTGTGCTAAATTTGTTCCACACACTTTAACGAGCGAGCAGAAATCATTGAGAATTGCACATTGCAGGGACATCATTTCTGCCTATCAAAATGATTCAAACTTCCTGAAATCAATTGTTACGGGTGATGAAACATGGTGTTTTCAGTATAACCTAAAGACAAACCGCCAAAGTGCCGAATGGAAGTCAAAAAAACTCTCCACAAACCAAAAAAACGCGAAAAGTGTCATCAAAAATCAAACCAATGCTGATTACCTTTTTCGATAGTAGAGGTATTATCCATAAAGAATTTGTTCCCGCTGGACAAACCATTACTGGAGAGTATTATTTAAACGTTTTGAAACGTTTGATTGCCAGAATTCATCGCATTCGTCCAGAATATCGCGATGAAGACAGTTGGTGTTTGCTGCATGATAATGCACCGAGTCACTCCTCACTCATTGTTCGTCGCTTTTTGGCCAAAAGTAACGTCTGTGTGTTGAATCATCCTCCGTACTCGCCTGATTTAGCACCATGTGACTTCTATTTATTCCCAAAAATAAAATTGAAGTTAAAAGGTTGATTTTTTTATGATATCCCGACCATCCAGAGAGCTGCGACGATAACTTTGGAGGCGATTCCTCAAAGTGGTCTGCAAGAGGCATTTAATTCCTTATTAAATCGTTGTAACATATGTATTGAATCCGGAGGGGATTATTTTGAATAAAATAATAGTAGAAATTGAATTAGCTTGTTTCTGTTTTATTTTACAAACCCATTCTTAAAAATTATTTGCCACACTGTGTATTTTTCAATTTATCAAACCATTTAGCCACTGAATATCTGATTCTGGTAGAGCGCCATCTAACGAATAATATTGCAACTAAAAACAATTTCGAATTTTTCACATTTTTCCATAAAAAAATCCCATTGCATCCTGAACATAATGGTGTTTACCGCATTGCTCTAGTGCAAATATTCGCGGAGTTATTAATTTTTAAAATTGTGCAAGACTTTTGGATCACCCTGTATATAAAAGTCAAGATGTGTGTGTTTATTTATTCCTTATACGTTCTCAAAATATTTAACCAATCTTGGCTTCCAAATATTAACAGGATATAGAGTTAAGTCTCTCGAAGAGGTTTTTTACATTATTAACCAAGGAAAAATCAAATTAACACACACTAAGTACTAGGTTAATATACTTGTTTTTAGTCGAAAAAGGATTATGATGATAATATTTCTGCATCATGTTTGATGGTCAGAAACAAAATTCTATCAGAGAATATTCACTCGAGCAGATCACAGGCGAAGTAAGACCATCATTTATCAGTGGGTAGGAACAAGACTCTTTCAGGTAAACATTCACTCGGGCAGAACCATTGTTCCAAAATCACTTTATTAGGTACCGCTCAAAAAGAGCAACCTAGTTTATGATATTTGCAACAATGAATAATATGTGAAGGTTATTCACTTATTAAACAAAATGTTAACGCGGTATTCAATCCCGGTTCATGGCTGTCCAAATCGAAGGATTACCCACTCGTCCACCGACTTTTTTTATGGGCAGAACAAGAATGCAGTCAGGTCCTATATAATAAATAAAGGAAAATTCAAAGGCCACTTTCTCTTTTCCAATAACACTACTCTAATAAAAATTATAAATTTAACAGTAGTTAGTTATAAAATACATACATAGACTTATGGCCGGAGAAACAAAGGATAACCAGTCAAACAAGAATTAGTCACATCCATAGAGAACTCTCATCGCTCCAGAAACTGGGCTAAGCAACGAGCATTATGAACGTTCTGTGAAACCCTGCGTCATAGAAATCATAAATAGGAATATTTAGAAAATATTTTATCCTTATTAGACCTGAAGCTTCAATAATCTATAAATTATAAGTATAGAATATTGTAATTGTATTTGAAATAGATCTTTGACGTCGCTTAAAAATGCATACATCCGCTGAAAACACTTCTTTGAACTTTAGAATATTAGGATAATATGTATATATCGTACTATCGTTGCGAAATCTTTTGATATTGGTTGATAATGGATTTGATTGGTTTGAGCGCAGTCGTTTGAGTGGGAAGTGCTGCATACAGGGGAAAATAACGAGAAGACACAATTTTGATTGGATTGAAAAAAAAAAGGCAATTAATCGAGGGAGAGAAGGGGATGAGGGGTTGAGCGAAGTTGACTATCCTATTCTATTGCATGGTTAAGCGTTTGACTTATCTGAGATTTGGGGAGATGGGATCGGCTCCTAGGTCCAGGTCCTAACTCGATGGTGTCCAGCTCCTTACTTGGTGCGGTCCAGCTCTCAACTCTTATTCTGTGTTCTCGATTTAAGAAGAAAACTATTCTCATTGCTCATTGGCTGAACATTCGTGACGTATAAGTTCGCTATAGGCTCGAGGCTAAATGAGCTGCTCTCTGATTGGTCTTTACTAATTCTTTGTCTTTTGGACTTGTTTTAACCTGACCAGGAAGTACTAGTTTCTTGAACTAAACTTTTATGAGTTCCGGGATAATAAAACCCTGCTAATGATTGTTCCCTCTTAGGCCTTCTCTCTCCAGATTGTTAAGCCTTGTTCTTTATTAAATCTTTCAAAAACATACATTTCATACATATTGGGTCGGGTTTGCATCTAGCTATGTACAAATTATGACAGATGCGCCCCCTACATGTGAAGAATTTACGAAGGGGTTTAGCCTGAGTGAGTTCTGTAAAGGAAAAAAAAACAATTTTGTGTGAAAATTAATTGGTTATAGGGAGGTTATATACAAGCATTGGTAAGGATATAAGAGATAAAAGAGAATGGTATTAATGATATATAGCTTGCGTATAATTAATAGAAATCAAAAATTGTAATGGTAAGACATAAAAATGAATACTATGGTACACACACATAGTGAAAAGAGAAATACCTAATTAGGTCTTTGAGAAATCAAAATATTATAAAAGTTGAACAGAAATAAAGTGAATGCTTGGTTGCATGGTGGGAAAAAGAAAAGAAAAATGCGTTGTTGCATGGTGAAAAAAAAATGAAAAAATGCCTAATCATGTTCTGCTCGAGATTGGGAAGGAAATCGAGGGAATTTCATGAGGTCTTTTGAGAAATCAAAATAAAAATAAAATAAAGTTGAACGAAATCAAAGTGAAGGCTTGGTTGCACAAAAAAAAAAAAAGAAAAATGCCTTGTTGCGTGGTGAGAAAAAAAAATGCTTTGTTGCGTGGTAAAAAAGAAAAATGCCTAATTACTTTTCTGCTCGAGATTGGGAAGGAAATCGAGGGAATTTCATGAGGTCTTTTGAGAAATCAAAATAAAAATAAAAATAAAAGTTGAATGAAATCAAAGTGAAGGCTTGGTTGCAAAAAAAAAAGAAAAAGCCTTGTTGCATGATGAGAGAAAAAAAAGAAAAATGCTTTGTTGCGTGGTGAGAAAAAAAAGGAAATGAAAAAGGGTTTTTGTAAATTAAAGGATAACCTAATGTCTAAATTTAACCGAAAACCAACGAGTTTTCGTTGATAAAATGGAAATATGACAAAAATAAAGAGGTGGTAAATAAAATGGTAAATAATTGCAAAAATAAGTGATAAGAAATTGAATTAGAAAAATGATAAATTGGATTAAGTATTTTGAATTTAAAATAAGAAAATAATGTAAATGAGTGATATGTAATAAAGAAAATGTATAGCGAGGTTCGCAACTCGCTTTGTATCTACATGCCACAATCTAGTTTTCGCAATCAATTAATTATGCCCCATAGATTTTTTGTCTTTTCCTGTGCGACACTTGGGTAGAAACGTGATCTGTCCCAGGTGCGAATTATATTATTTATACAGGAGACATGGGAATCTAAATAACCTTTTCGTGTGCCTTTTGTCTTTGTGTCGTGTTGTATTTTGAGGTCTCAAAGCCGAATGTTGTATGTTAATGTGTCTCGAGCCTTAATGCGTTCTAAGGATTTTTATGCGATTCCCTAGGGCACTTAAGATGTGCTCGCCCAATATCCACTTTATTATATTGGGTGTCGGTACCTAAATCAAAACCTTGAATACAGGATTCGAGGGGAATCCTCGGTTCTTCTAAAAGGTTGTTTAATCCTTTTGGGAGAAAACGTAAGCTCGAAAGCTTAGTTACCTAAATTCCTAACATTTTAAGTGGTAATTTGCATGTTTTTGTTCGAAATTGACCTTGAGATCTACGTGTTTTTAAAACTAGCGTCTGTGTGTGACGTGGGTTGAATGTGACGTAATTTTGGAAGTCTGTAAAAAATAATAAGATTTAATAAGAATAGAAATGTGAATTCATTAGGAGTGTCTGTGTGTAACGTGTTAATTTTCTTGTGATAATATGATTGAACTATGTTTTTTGTAAAAGTCGATATGTAGCTTGAATTGGGAATGGAAACTGGACGACATTTAGAGAAGTCCACAGCGCTTGACCTCAATTTAGCTGTTGGTCGAGGGGCCCACGGTAATTAGAAACCGAAAGCAGGGGGGCGATGTGGAGGAACAAAGTCCTCCCCGGGGTGTGGAGAAAACAAGATCCAAATTAAATCTACCCACCCTCTGTTTGCATGTAATTGGAGTAATGACGTACGTATTTATTGTCGCGCGGGGAAGCTGTCCTTCTCTAAAACTGCCTTCTAATTGCTTTTGTGCACGCCTAATTGTTTTTTTTTTCTAATTGAATTTTTCCTAATGGTTCTGTACGTGCCCTAATGGACTTGGGGATTTTCCTCTCAGATGTGGAACGAGCTCTTCTAGCATATTCCATACCAGATTTAGTAATTCAAAGACGGAATTTCCTATATGAAAAACTGCCTCTTGCAGCTGGAAAATTCTATGAGAGGATAGGGTATAAATTAACATGTGAACGATGAATAAGACTGGGACGAACCCATAGGGTAGAGATAGTAGACAAATAACAAAAATCAGGTGAAAGATGGGGTATCGACGCATCTTCTCCCATATTGGTGTTATGAACTGTGGCTCTGGAGTATCTGTTTGAACTTTATTTTTAATTGTGGCGGTTCAATGTCGCGCTTCTTGTCATCGTTGGAGAATGGCGTGGATCGTTTTTTGGACAAAATGGTAGGATTTAAATGACTGTCAGGTTCGCAGTTCTTATTATCGGGGAAGAATGGCGTAAATCGTTTTTTTGAAAAAATGGTAGGATCTAAATGCTTGAAAGGTTCGCTGTTTGTTGGTTTGAATCTCAACGGCTCTGCTGGAAATAATTCGGGTGTGAAGTGTTTAAACGGGAACGTGTAATCGGGCTTGTGTCTTATATGATGTATTCTAATGGCGGGCTGTGTTATATAACGGACTTTTTCTGTATATAGTTTAAGCTTGTTGACGTGGATCGTATCAGTGTCTCTTTGGAGAGGTTGATTGGGTCTATCTATACGGACCACATTTGGTGAGATAATTTCTAATATTGTATGGGGCCCTGTGAAATACGGGGCGAGCTTCCCTGTGTTGGGGTGGTGATATAATTTAACTAACACTAGATCACCTATTTCGAAATGTGGTTGTTTGTGTCGTTGATCATAAATGTTTTTGTCTTGAAGGTGTTTATTTTGTGTTCGTGTGTGTGCAATCTTCCTAGCTCTGTCGATATCTGGGTAAGGTGTGCTGTGGTCAGAGAGTTCTGGGGGTAGGATGCCAAACATTAGGTAGATGGGTGGAAAACCTGTGGTAGAGTGTGGTGTGTTGTTATATATGATTGTAACTCGTTTGACCAGCTTGGTCCATGCGATCTTAGGATTCTCTAAATGTAATAGCCTAAGTTTTCCCGTGAGGGTGCGTTCAGGCGTTCACATAGACCGTTGGCTTGTGGATTATTGCTAGTTGTGAGTAATGGGTGAATGTTTCTGTTAAGTAGGAAACTACTCAATTTTGGCGAAGTGAATGCAGGGGCTCTATCCGTAAGAAGGCGTTTCGGAGAGCCATCCTGTAATACTCGCTTGAGTACTTGTTGGTAGGTGTTAATGCTGGTGGATTTGGATGGGAAAGTCCACGCGTAGCGCGAAAAATGGTCGACTACAACATGGAGGTATATTTTGGTGTTGCCATATTTGGCAAATCCTGCTATGGTATCTAGGGATAATAGGTCAAAGGGTTCTTTGGCTTCCGGCGGTTGACTTAACTCCCCGTAAGTGGGTCCCAATGGACGTTTTGTTAACTGGCAGGTGGGGCAGGTCTTAACCTTTTGCTTAATGTCTTTCGACATACCTTGCCAGTAATATTGAGTGGAGATGAGTCGTGACATTTGTGAAATACCGGGGTGGTTGTATTGTGCGTGTACTGTTTGTAAGAGTTGTTGTACGAGTGTCTTTGGGATGATAATTTTTGTTACACCTTTTCGGGAAACGGTATGCAATCCATTACGATCAATGGTCAGGCTAGACTCTCTCGATGGAGAAGGTTGGTGTGTCTTAATAAGGGACGCGTCTAAGAACCCACAGAACGGGTTACGGGACAAAAGATCTGCCTCATACTGTTGTTTTCCTTTTATGTAGCGGACTTCATACTCGTAACTCGACAGTCGTAAACTCCATCGAAACAATCTGCCTGACTTTAACTTTAACTTTATTAACATCATGAAACGCGATATCCCAAACTCAGGGATATTTGCGCCAATACATTTCACTGCATTACAGCAATTCGGCTATATACAATCCTGTTCAATTCATTATTTTACATAAATTAACTAAAGAAAATTGTCCAAAGAGAAAAACAAACAACAAAGCAAAACACACAGAGCAAGCATCGCAGTTCTTTTTTTTTTTTTCTAAGATTCCTTCTCTTTTTTCCAATTCAAGAGAAAGTTGTATATGTATTTACAAAATTGATCAAAATTTTTATACTTTTCTTTTTTGTCTACAAATTCATCAAGCTGTCCAATACGACCAAATCTATTTTCCCTAAAATCCCGGAAAATTGGGCACTCCAGAAGTAGATGTCTCGCGTCTTGAATTTCACCTCCGCAGAAGCATCCTGGTTCCTTCACGGCGCCGATAGTTGCCAAAAATTTCCCAAAATTGCCATGATCTGTAATGAATTGGATATTATAAAAATTTGGACGGAAAAATCTTGGAATTCCTAATACGAAAAAGCTTCTGAAAATTTCATTAGTGTTCTCAAAAATTTCATTCATTTTTGCGTGTAAGAATGATTTGACTATACTTGGAGCATGGGGTTCGTAAGTATTTAGATCTTCAATGGACATTTGAGCTAGATCAAATTTGATTATTCTGGATTCTATATAATCTGTTAGGAGTGGAATTTTTGCCAAGCTATGCACACAGTTTGATGAAGTGGTTTTGTATGCTCTAACTGCCCATAAAATGATCTGGTACTGCATGGAGTTCAGTTTTTGTTTACAACGATTGTTTAAATATTTGAACCAAATTTCAGAACCGTATGTAAGTACAGGCCTAATGATTGTTTTGAATAAAGTTAACCTCTTTTCAGTGTCTAAACCCCACATATTGCCACTTAGTGAACATAATAAATTTTTCATACGTCCTGCCTTACACAGAATATCATTAACATGCGGTGTAAAGTTAACTTTGTTTTTCCATTTGTGATTAGAAAATTTCATTCCCAGAATTTTTACTTGCTTGACCGGCATTATTATATTGTTATTAACCTTAATAGGTATTTTTTGTCTGTTATGTAGGTATAGCATATTAGTCTTCTCTGTACTGATCGTTAATTTATTTCTATTACACCATTGGATCACATAATTTAAGGTGTATTCACTTGCGGTTTTTAGTCCTTCAATAGTCTTATTCCAGCAAATTATTGTAACGTCGTCTGCATAACATATAATATCTGCATTCATTGAATCAAAATTTATCAACAAATCATTTAGCAAAATGATCCATAGAAGTGGAGATAAAGGTCCACCCTGTGGACATCCTTTAGTTAGTTTCTTATAAAAAGTTTCTGATTCGTATGTAAATTTCACCTCCCTTTCATTATTCAAATAAGATTTTATGATCCGTATTAAATCTGAAGGAACATCATTATCCATTCTTTTTATAATAGCAGGCCACCATGCATTGTCGAATGCACCCGCAATATCTATAGCTATCAAGGAAGTCAATTCTTTTTGTTTATGTTTCAATATAGTTTCTTTAATTTTATCCATTCCAGTAATTGTTGATCTAGATTTCATAAAACCATGCTGCCTTGAGCTCATTAAATTATTCTCTAAATAATAGTTACTTAATTTATTTTTTATTATATTCTCAAATGTTTTAGATAGATTAGATGTCAGTGATATAGGTCTATAACTTTTATTTATTTCATAATTCGTTTTGCCTGGTTTTGGAATTATTTTTAAGAATGATTTTTTCCATTCATCCGGATAATATCCCATTTCTATACATTTATTGAATAATTTATGCAGAATTGGGATTATTTTTATTTTAGCCTGTCTAATCATATTGTTACTAATGTAATCAGGGCCCGGTGCTTTTTTAATATTTGTTTTTAAAATTGTTTCCTCTATTTCCTTAGATTCGATATAAACACTACTTTTATTTTTATATTTAGGCGTATAATTTCTAATCAAAATATGATCATCTTTATCCAAACCTCCAATATCATCCTGAAATAGATCGTTCATTAAACTTTTTATTTTGTCGGTCTTTAAATGATCTGGTAAATTATCTATTAGTGGTAATCCTAAATTTCTATTTTTCGATCTCAATGACTTGAATATCCTATAAGCATTACCAAATGAGTTATTTGAATGACTTTCTTCTATAAAAATTCTCCAACTCGCTCTTTTTGCCTTTTTACTTTTATTTAAATATTTATTTCTCATTGATTTATAGGTCTTTTCAAGGACCTTTCCATGTCGGTAATACAAATTTCTAATATAGTGGAAATCGTTTTTCATTTTCTCCAGCTTCCCATCCCACCAGTATGTATTTGTTTTATGATTTCCGCTTCTTGTCTTGACATTTAGTGACAGATAAGCTGCCTCTTTAATTATTTGTGTGAGAGTCTTTACAATGTTGTCAATATCTTTGATGTTTGACGCGTGGTTTATCATGGTGATAATATTATCTACGTCTTGTATTGCTATTTTTTCGGTAAATGTTTTCCAATCAGCATCTTTTTCTATAAATTTCCATGTTGAGTTTTGAACTGTCCTTTGCCTGTTAAAATTGTGATAAATGTCAAAGGTTATTGCTACGTGATCTGAAATGTGCGTCAATATAGTCGTCTTCCAGTTTTGTACACACCCTATTGATTTTTTGTTTGAAATCGTAAGATCTATAAAGCTAGAATTTCGGCAGGTGGGTATCTTAAGATTATGAATAAATAGGTTATGTTCATCTATGATGGAGTGGAATTTGAAACCATTGGAGTTTGTTGTCGGATCAAACCAGACTGGGTGTCTAGAATTAAAGTCACCACATAGTATAATAGGTTGTTGATTGTAGGTCTCCAGAAGCTCTTGGATAAATTTTCTATGAGTGTCATTAAATCTATGTGGATGTATATAAAAGTTTGCGATAATAGTATTTGATTTTGCTGAATTTAAAGAAGTGGTTGTACAAAAGGAGTTTGTGAATTTATTGATTTTATTAAATTTTAAACTCTTATTCATAAAGATCGTTGCAGTATAAATTTGTTCATCTGTCGTTGAATGCACTATTTGAGATTCCAAATCGAAAATTACATCTCTATCAATCAGATAAGGTTCCTGTATTAGGATGATATCTGGTGGGTTGTCTTTTATAGAAGCTTGAAGCTCATTCAGTGCCAAGATACTTTTTCTTACATTTTGTTGTAAACATTTAATTCCTTTTCCCTGCATGATATTCAAACTAAATAAACAAAAATCTTAGCTGCGAAATTTGCCTAATTGTCGGTTGGATGATATCTCGTTCGTTGGATAATTCTGTCTATCTGTATTTTGTATAGAGGACAGTCCGAGGAATTAGCTCTATGATTCGGCGAGTTTCTAAATTTAGGATGTTTTAGACAGTTATAACAATTGCAAATTTTTGAACAGTCATGAATTCCTTGCGCGCCGCATAATTTGCATATCTCGACGTTAGTACAATCGGCCAATTTATGGTTGGGATTAAATTGAAGGCATTTCTGACATTGTTTTACCAGAATCTTATCTTCCACAAAACAGCGTTCAAAGTCAGTATATAATTTATTATTCATATTTTTAAGGATTCGGTAAACCTTTGGAGAAACCCTAAGAACTATGTTGTGGTGGGGCTTATTCGATTTCATGCTAAACAAAACATGGATATCATTTTCCATTTCGTTCAATTCAGGGTTCATACTGCAGATTGTTTTAGTAAAATTAGCGGTTTCTGTAAGTTTATTAACATTTTTGACTATTACTGTAGGATCTCTTGGTTTGGGGATAAAAATTTTGCTGATATTTGCGAGTTCCTCTGCCCTGCCTAACTCATCATTTAGAGATTCCATGTCTGATTCTGTAGGGGTCTTTATTATTACAGATTTCCTAGCATTTATAATTTTGTTAATCTTTATTTTTTTTCCTTCGTCCCTAAGCTTTTTAACTTTGCCTGATATAGTTTGATACATTTTTGTATTATCTTCCACATTTATAGGTGTTGCCACTATTGTGAACTCCTTATGTAAATTTTGTTTTTTTTTTATGTAATCTTGTGATGTTTCTGTACGAGCTACTTGAGCATATGTTGGAGTTGTTTTGACTAATTCATCTTGGATCCCTTTCAGTTTTTGGTCCATAACATCTGTAATTGTTGTTTTCATTAGTTCCAATATATCTTGGTTATTTATTTCTTTTAAAGTTGAAATACCATCCTTGGTTTGCCTAACCATAGTTGACAAAAATGTAATATCATTTTTAGTTAGATTTTTTTTATTTTGTTGAACCTTTTTGTCAAAATAGTTATAAATTTCATCCAACTTATCATTTAATGTTTGAATAATTATTTCCATATTCTATTTTTGCATATTTGTGCGAAAACAACAATTGAAAAGGCTTTCAAAAATGACTAAACTCTTAAACAGCGATTGCCAATTAAAAAAAAGGTTATAATATTTTTAATTAAACAATTTATAAAACTTTTATAAATTATACAATAAGTAAAATGAATATTTAAAACAATATTTACCGGAACTAGTCGAAACAATCTGCCTGACGGGTTTTTGATTGTCTTCAGCCACTGCAATGCGTGATGGTCAGAAAATATAGTAAACTTCCTGCCCATCAGATAGATGCGAAACTTCTCCACACTCTCAACGATTACTAAGCACTCAAGTTCAGAGATGGAATAGTTTCGCTCGTGTGGGCGCAGAGTTCGGCTGAAATACTGAACTGGATATACGTTTCCGTCAGGGTGAACCTGTTTGAGGATGCCTGCTATACCGAGGGTGGATGCATCACAATACACTTGAAATGGCAGACCCTCTTTGTAAAGGTGTAAAATGGGATGTTGTGTGAGGTTCTCTTTCAGGTCAATGAACGCCTTTTGGCAAGCTTCATCCCAGATCCACACGACATCCTTTTTGAGAAGGTTATTGAGTGGTGCTCGCAAGCGAGCGTATTCCGGGATGAATTTGTTATAGACGTTCACAGCGCCTAGAAAGGATTGTAGTGTTTTTCGGTTGTGGGGTTGTTTAATGGCGTGGATTATGTCGGTGTTACGTGTGAGCGGTGTGGTGGTACCAGCTGTGACGGTGTAGCCTAGGAAATCTATTGACTGCTTAAAAAATTCGCATTTTGCGAAGTTAAGTTGTAACTTCTCTGCCTCGCGAAAGGCGAAAAATTGTCGAAGGTGGTTTTGATGTTCCTCCAGTGTGTTAAGAACGGGGTAATTAAAAAAAAGCTCGTGGAGGAAAAGAAAAATTCTGAACGCTCCACAAACCCCCTTTTTAACAAAATAAAAACTTTAACCTAAAGTTTGATATTGTTTTGGGCTGCCTTGGGTGTTCAAGCAAGAAAAAAGGAAGACAACAAAAAGGTTACACATATAAAGTTTTGTTTAATGTTAGCTATAAAATGAAGGATAAAAAAAATATATGAAAACTTATTATTTTTGTATATTCCAAAATTTTTGCATGCAACTTAAATGTTTTTTAACAAAAGAAAATATATCTATATAGATAATACCGTAACAGAGTTTTCCATTGTAAAGTCCTGAGCTATCTCCTCCGAAGATTCTGAACTACACATAACAATCTATATACCAAAATTTTCGTTATTTTTTTCTTCGTGTCATAGGCCTGTTTTTATTTTCCTAATGTTAACAGTTATTTTTATTTTTTAATTTAATCTATTTTACAATCGTAGATTTTTTGCATTTATCATCATCAATTCTTTTGTTTACAATTGCGTAACTTTTATAGAGAAAAATAAAGAAATACATAATTGATTAGATACAAAAGTGTGAACCAGAAAGTCGATTTTTAAAAATGTTATTATTTAATATAAACTTATTTTAATTTAATTTTGAAATGAAAAGGTAGTGTAAAAGTGTATATGAGGTTAGATTCAAATAGGTTAAATTATGTTAGTTTAATCGCTAAATAAGGTTAGTTTTAGATAAGTTGAATTAGGTTAGTTTCAGATAATTAAAAAAAATAATGTTCGTTTTTAGAAAAATAATTCGAAATAGTAAGTATATATATTAATATAAAAGATCGAAATGTAAAAATCACTATGTCCAAAATCTTCGCTTTAACTCGTGTAAAACGGCTCGAAGGTACGGCGGTGTCAACGTACAGCGCCGCCTACCAAAGTTAACCTTTTCTGGGAACTCACCAGGTTATATTATTTTTCGAATTGTAGATTGAATTATTACTTTTAATCTATCTTTTATAGTGTCTTCAATAGTGTGTGACGTTTCAGCAACAGCATCAGACAGAAGAATAAATGAACTAAAGAATAAAATCTCATTTTTTCTTTTGTCTGATGATGGTGGCATTTGAATTAGGTCTTTTTTTTTTTTTATTAATTTGTTATAGTTTTTCATTTGAATTTAGCTACATTTTTGTGTCTTATTTCTTCTTTATATTAAAACTTAGAATTAAGCTTTGCTTTTTTATATACATGTTTATTACACATTTAGCAATACTTTTTCTTTATATTTGCTCTTATTAACTCATTTTTTTACTCTTTCACAATCAGATTTTGAAAATGGCTAAATGGCTTCACTTCTCCCTATTTGCTTTTGTAGCTTTTCTTATAAAAAAAATATTAGAACTTAGAATTAAGCTTTGCTTTTTTATATACATGTTTGTTACACATTTAGCAATATATATATCAAAATATTTTTTTGAATACTTACCTCTTTTAGTGAATTTTTGTCAGGGGGGCTACAAAAGTGCCGTACTTATGCAGTATTTTGATGCTTTTCCTGTGAAAAGGATAATGAAATTTAAAATTAAGCTTTGCTTTTTTATATACATGTTATTTACACATTTAGCAATATATACACAGAAATATTTTTGGAATATTTAACTTTTTTGGTGAATTTTTGTCAGGGAAGCTATGGACTGCCGTAATCATGCATTATGTTGATGTTCTTCTCATAAAAAAAATATTTGGGTTTGGAATTGGGCTTTGCTTTTTTGTATACATGTTTTTTTACATATTTAGCAATTTACACACAGAAAATTTTTTGAATATTTAACTTTCTTGGTGAATTTTTGTCAGGGAAGCTATGGACTGCCGTAATCATGCGGCTGCAAAAGTGCCGTACTTATGCAGTATTTTGATGCTTTTCCTGTGGAAAGGATAATGAAATTTAAAATTAAGCTTTGCTTTTTTATATACATGTTATTTACACATTTAGCAATATATACACAGAAATATTTTTGGAATATTTAACTTTTTTGGTGAATTTTTGTCAGGGAAGCTATGGACTGCCGTAATCATGCATTATGTTGATGTTCTTCTCATAAAAAAAATATTTGGGTTTGGAATTGGGCTTTGCTTTTTTGTATACATGTTTTTTACATATTTAGCAATTTACACACAGAAAAATTTTGGAATATTTAACTTTCTTGGTGAATTTTTGTCAGGGAAGCTATGGACTGCCGTAATCATGCGGCTGCAAAAGTGCCGTACTTATGCAGTATTTTGATGCTTTTCCTGTGGAAAGGATAATGAAATTTAAAATTAAGCTTTGCTTTTTTATATACATGTTATTTACACATTTAGCAATATATACACAGAAATATTTTTGGAATATTAAACTTTTTTGGTGAATTTTTGTCAGGGAAGCTATGGACTGCCGTAATCATGCATTATGTTGATGTTCTTCTCATAAAAAAAATATTTGGGTTTGGAATTGGGCTTTGCTTTTTTGTATACATGTTTTTTACATATTTAGCAATTTACACACAGAAAAATTTTGGAATATTTAACTTTCTTGGTGAATTTTTGTCAGGGAAGCTATGGACTGCCGTAATCATGCGGCTGCAAAAGTGCCGTACTTATGCAGTATTTTGATGCTTTTCCTGTGGAAAGGATAATGAAATTTAAAATTAAGCTTTGCTTTTTTATATACATGTTATTTACACATTTAGCAATATATACACAGAAATATTTTTGGAATATTTAACTTTTTTGGTGAATTTTTGTCAGGGAAGCTATGGACTGCCGTAATCATGCATTATGTTGATGTTCTTCTCATAAAAAAAATATTTGGGTTTGGAATTGGGCTTTGCTTTTTTGTATACATGTTTTTTACATATTTAGCAATTTACACACAGAAATATTTTGGAATATTTAACTTTCTTGGTGAATTTTTGTCAGGGAAGCTATGGACTGCCGTAATCATGCGGCTGCAAAAGTGCCGTACTTATGCAGTATTTTGATGCTTTTCCTGTGGAAAGGATAATGAAATTTAAAATTAAGCTTTGCTTTTTTATATACATGTTATTTACCCATTTAGCAATATATACACAGAAATATTTTTGGAATATTTAACTTTTTTGGTGAATTTTTGTCAGGGAAGCTATGGACTGCCGTAATCATGCATTATGTTGATGTTCTTCTCATAAAAAAAATATTTGGGTTTGGAATTGGGCTTTGCTTTTTTGTATACATGTTTTTTACATATTTAGCAATTTACACACAGAAAAATTTTGGAATATTTAACTTTCTTGGTGAATTTTTGTCAGGGAAGCTATGGACTGCCGTAATCATGCGGCTGCAAAAGTGCCGTACTTATGCAGTATTTTGATGCTTTTCCTGTGGAAAGGATAATGAAATTTAAAATTAAGCTTTGCTTTTTTATATACATGTTATTTACACATTTAGCAATATATACACAGAAATATTTTTGGAATATTAAACTTTTTTGGTGAATTTTTGTCAGGGAAGCTATGGACTGCCGTAATCATGCATTATGTTGATGTTCTTCTCATAAAAAAAATATTTGGGTTTGGAATTGGGCTTTGCTTTTTTGTATACATGTTTTTTACATATTTAGCAATTTACACACAGAAAAATTTTGGAATATTTAACTTTCTTGGTGAATTTTTGTCAGGGAAGCTATGGACTGCCGTAATCATGCGGCTGCAAAAGTGCCGTACTTATGCAGTATTTTGATGCTTTTCCTGTGGAAAGGATAATGAAATTTAAAATTAAGCTTTGCTTTTTTATATACATGTTATTTACACATTTAGCAATATATACACAGAAATATTTTTGGAATATTTAACTTTTTTGGTGAATTTTTGTCAGGGAAGCTATGGACTGCCGTAATCATGCATTATGTTGATGTTCTTCTCATAAAAAAAATATTTGGGTTTGGAATTGGGCTTTGCTTTTTTGTATACATGTTTTTTACATATTTAGCAATTTACACACAGAAATATTTTGGAATATTTAACTTTCTTGGTGAATTTTTGTCAGGGAAGCTATGGACTGCCGTAATCATGCGGCTGCAAAAGTGCCGTACTTATGCAGTATTTTGATGCTTTTCCTGTGGAAAGGATAATGAAATTTAAAATTAAGCTTTGCTTTTTTATATACATGTTATTTACCCATTTAGCAATATATACACAGAAATATTTTTGGAATATTTAACTTTTTTGGTGAATTTTTGTCAGGGAAGCTATGGACTGCCGTAATCATGCATTATGTTGATGTTCTTCTCATAAAAAAAATATTTGGGTTTGGAATTGGGCTTTGCTTTTTTGTATACATGTTTTTTACATATTTAGCAATTTACACACAGAAATGTTTTGGAATATTTAACTTTCTTGGTGAATTTTTGTCAGGGAAGCTATGGACTGCCGTAATCATGCAGCTGCAAAAGTGCCGTACTTATGCAGTATTTTGATGCTTTTCCTGTGGAAAGGATAATGAAATTTAAAATTAAGCTTTGCTTTTTTATATACATGTTATTTACCCATTTAGCAATATATACACAGAAATATTTTTGGAATATTTAACTTTTTTGGTGAATTTTTGTCAGGGAAGCTATGGACTGCCGTAATCATGCATTATGTTGATGTTCTTCTCATAAAAAAAATATTTGGGTTTGGAATTGGGCTTTGCTTTTTTGTATACATGTTTTTTACATATTTAGCAATTTACACACAGAAAAGTTTTGGAATATTTAACTTTCTTGGTGAATTTTTGTCAGGGAAGCTATGGACTGCCGTAATCATGCAATATGTTGATGTTCTTCTCATAAAAAAAAAAAATTTGGGTTTAGAATTGGGCTTTGCTTTTTTATATACATTATATATACTGCTCCTTCAGATTTCAGTCTTCCATTCATTCTGAAGAGGCATCAGTTTTCACTAAAGTTGGCTTTTGCTATGACTATAAATAATATTTTGGTTCTTGCTACAAGAGCCTGTGTTTATGCATGCAAAAGCAAAGTTGTATTTAAACAACAATCAACCTTGTAAATTTGATTTTTAAAATGGTCGAATTATCGAAAGTGTCGAATTATCGAAAGTGTCGAATTATCGAGTGTCGAATTACAGTTTGTTTATGTATTTTTTAATAAGGTCCTCTTATCTTATCTGCAATATAGTTGTATTTTTCGAAATTTTATTTTCTAATTTGTTAATTTCTTTCTTTTTTTTTTTCACTCTAATAATATTTATTTAAATCTAATAATTTTTATTTAATGCAGTTTAATTAATAATTTATTTAATCCAATGTCGATAGTTTCTTCCCTGAAATTGCTTACCAAACATGAGTCAGTGTTTCCGCAGTGTTAACAGTTGGAGTGTTAGAATGCGGAGAAGCAAAATAACTCCCTACTGAATTTCTCAATAGTCTCACTCCCAGAGGAATGCATCAACACCAGTTAACCTCTAGGTTGGTACTATTGTTATGCTTCTGAGAAGTTTTAATCCTAAGCAGGGTCTTTGAAAATGGTACACGTATGGTGATACAGTGCATGTGCTCTCGTGTCCTTAAAGTAGTGTAGTTCTGTTGTTTGCAATTTCATTTTCTGATTTGTTAAAATTTTTCTTCTATAGTTTCTCACCTGCGGGTCCTTCGGGTAAACCCGGGGCGTTGCCCGGGTCACTCGGCTAGTAATGATGATATTGACGAAAATAGAAAAAAACTTAGTAAAAATAAGAAAAAGAAAAATACTACAAAATATGCTAGATTAACATAAAAAATATATCAATTTTTAGGAAATAAAAGCATGTGAGAGAGTGCTCACCAAAAAACAGTTCCTCTCAGTTGTTAGGTCGGCTTGCCCGAGCCCCCCTGCCTTGGGAGCACAATTTCGTCTGTCCTCGACGAACTTCCTGGAATCTTCAGATGAAGCACAATTCGTCGCTCTTGACGTACTCCAACCACTATGCGAATCTCTCAACGATTCGTCTCGGCTTCACCTTTCTTTGAGATGTCAGCCACTCAGTCCCTTCTCAGACCGCTTGTATGGTCGTTTATGGAAGATGGACGAAGATCCCGGAGCTCCTCTTGGGCAAGCCCCCGCGAGGATTTTTTCTTGTCTTGTCGGCACAACTGTGACACCAACTCTGGCCCCCGCGCCCTGACCTTTTTGACCCCTCCGCCCCTCCAATTGGTCGGTGGGTACTTTGGACGGTCCATCCGGCCGGTGGACGCTTACATTCTCTCGGCAAGGGGGGGCCGGTGTGTGAAAAGAGGAGAAGAAACAGCAAAAAATAGATTCCCCTTCGCTGAGGGGTCAGACACACAAAAAACCAAAAATATGAAAAAATAGTTGTAATATTTACATATATACATACAATATTCTATGAGTTCTAACACAGTGTGTTGGAGAAAATGATGAAGTCATCAAAATAATGTGCCACACAGTCAAGTCCGTGTCTCTGTAGGTCCTGACTCATGGCTCGTTCGTAGATCTGAGGGCTGGTTTTTAACCCGAAAGGTAATCGAGTGGGCTGGTATAATCCTTCGAGCGTGGCAAAGGCCAACAGTGGTCGAGAATCGGGGTGTATTGGGACCTGCCAATACGCAGAAGATATGTCGGCCGTGGAGAAATACTTGGCCTGTGCGAGACGGTCGAGTATATCCTCGATTCTCGGGAGGGGATGGACATCAGAGCTAATTAGCTCGTTCACCTTTCTATAATCGATACAAAACCTTTTGGTCTTGTCGCGCTTGGTGACGAGTGTGACCGGGCTCGAGGAAGGTGAAAAAGATTGCTCTATAATGCCATTTTCCAGCATCTGTTGTACCTGGTTGCGGATTTCCTGTTGGTCACATATCGGAACACGATATGGACGTATGGTAATTATTTTGTCGGTGTTCGTGGGTATTTTTACTTGTGGAATCCTTAAGCATGGTACGTTGAATTTGTTCTGGGTGAAAATGTGATTGTATCTTTGTAGAATTGTGGTGAACTGGGATGGATAGAGAGGGTTATTTGTCGTGTTGTAGCATGTATGTGGAAAAGGTTTTTGTTGTATTTTAGCGTGAGTGTCACGTTGGTGGCGATGTACATTTGCGTGATTGCTTTGTGACGATGTCTGGACACCTATGTGCCCGGTATGCGAGTTGTCCTGCTGTATGGACATGTTTTGTGCATTGTGGTTACAAGTTGAAGCCGTTGTGGCTTTGTTATTTGAGGGCATATAAAAAAGGCAATTGGCCTTAGTGAAAAAGTTGTGTGGTGCGTGATTAGATTGGTGGCATGTAGATAATTGTGTTTTGATCAATGAATGCACGCAATGGTTGCCATGTGTGAAAGATTTGGGTGCAGTGCAAGTCCTTTGGTACATGGTTAAAATGGTAGGTAGGGGTAGACAATGGGGCGCCAAGCTGGAATATAGTGCAGTTATTAAAATCTATTACCAACTTAAACTGGTGGAGGGTATTGAGGCTAAGAATTCCAAATGGCAGCGGTGCGTCCACCACGTGGAAATTCTCCTTTCGGGATATTTTATCTATTGTCAGAGGGAGAGTCAATTTACCTATTGTTTTTGCAAAACCATTTAGGGTTTGTAGATCTAGGGAATACCTTTTAAGATTTAACTTAGGAAGGTGAATTTTTACCATATTGTAGAGATTATATGGCACTATATTCAAACTGGCGCCTGTATCAATTAAAAAGGGGCATGGTAGATTAGGGGCCAGAAATAATTTCACCGTCAGTTGGGTTAAGGTAAAGGGTTGGGATCCTACCTCAGTCTCGAAAATTCTGCTCTGCTGGGGTGTCTCTGGCTTGGGTTGGTTGCTTGGAACTCTGGACGGGTTGACTTGGGACCGTTTGCACTGTCCTCGCACTCGGATATCGATTTTGAGCCATTTGCACTGCCCTTTATTTTTCGTGTGTCGTCGGGACTGGTCTATGCCGGCATTCGCTGTGCCAGTGCCGCGCGCCGCAGAACTTACAGTTGGATGGCGGCGGAGGCGCATTCCATGCACCTGTGCTTCGGGGTGTGTTGTGGTACGGACCCGACATTGTGGGCGGTTGTTCCTCTCGGTGTCGCGTCGTCGGTACGCTGGGCCCGTGGATCCGCTGTGCTAGTCGGAACCACTCTCCTAGGTTCTCGGGAGGCACTACGCGGACTAGGCGCTGGTCGGAGAATGGCAATCCTTCTGTCAGCATCTCGAGGATCACCTCCTGCGGGAGTCCTAGTTGTAACCCCATGGCGGTTTTCTCCCGGTAGTAGGTCTCCAGGTCTGCTTGTCCAGTAAGCTTCATGGCGAAATATTCCGCGAAGGACACTTCGCTGGACTCAGGATAGAGATCCAAGAGGATTTGCCTCCCCTGGAAATAGTTCCGGTCGGCCAGCCGAAGTTTCCTGAAGAGATCCAGGGGTTGTCGCGCCAGGTAGCTCGGCAGACGGAGTAATTTTTCGGGGTCGTCTAGGTGGGCGTCTTCCATTTTCCGGTCGAATGCTTGGAAAAGCTGGTTAGCACTGTAGGTTCCATCGAAGGTTGGTAATGCCGGCCCTGGGAGGTCGGATGACCTGCCTTGGCCGAGCGCTGCTGCGAACTGCCTGATGACGTCCGCTAGGGGGCCAGTTTCCTCTCTGCCGCTCGCCGCCTCTCGTTCCCTCGATTGGCCGTCGTCATTTTTGACCTCGGTAGTCTGGTTATTTTCCATGGTATAATCCTGTCGACTAACTATCGTACTATCGTTGCGAAATCTTTTGATATTGGTTGATAATGGATTTGATTTGTTTGAGCGCAGTCGTTTGAGTGGGAAGTGCTGCATACAGGGGAAAATAACGAGAAGACACAATTTTGATTGGATTGAAAAAAAAGGCAATTAATCGAGGGAGAGAAGGGGATGAGGGGTTGAGCGAAGTTGACTATCCTATTCTATTGCATGGTTGAGCGTTTGACTTATTTGAGATTTGGGGAGATGGGATCGGCTCCAAGGTCCAGGTCCTAACTCGATGGTGTCCAGCTCCTTACTTGGTGCGGTCCAGCTCTCAACTCTTATTCTGTGTTCTCGATTTAAGAAGAAAACTATTCTCATTGCTCATTGGCTGAACATTCGTGACATGTAAGTTCGCTATAGGCTCGAGGCTAAATGAGCTGCTCTCTGATTGGTCTTTACTAATTCTTTGTCTTTTGGACTTGTTTTAACCTGACCAGGAAGTACTAGTTTCTTGAACTAAACTTTTATGAGTTCCGGGATAATAAAACCCTGCTAATGATTGTTCCCTCTTAGGCCTTCTCTCTCCAGATTGTTAAGCCTTGTTCTTTATTAAATCTTTCAAAAACATACATTTCATACATATTGGGTCGGGTTTGCATCTAGCTATGTACAAATTATGACATATATAAAATCAATTATTTGAGACATCTGCACCAGTTACGACCAAATTATATATAATTGAAATAATTTAACAATAATATCACATCGCAAAAATGCTGTACCATTTAAAGGAAGATGAATTCGACTAAATTTAAATATATACATTAAAATAGTGTTTAATTTTCCTATCTATATAAAATTTGTGACAGTCGCTAATTCTAAAAACATTCAGAAATCATTAAAATATAAGTGTACCCAAATCAACTATTAGAGCTGGTTTCCTAAGCGACAACAAAGAAACCTCACAAGTAACCAACTTCAGCTCGGAGCAACTATGTATACGATGATCCCAGTGATGCTGCTCATGTTCCTGAGCCTCGGTGACGCCATGCCGATAAGACCGGAGCTAACCACGGGGAGCCCCCCCATCCTCAAGCCGTCCGTGGAGGAGGACTTCTTCTCTGCGCTGTTCCTGCGCCCAGACCTGGCGCTAGCCGCCTTGCAGTCGGCCGTGGTGGCCTGGCTCGTCCTGCGCCTCCACCTGATGATCCGGCGCCGTCGGAGCAGGCCCCAGTGGGACCCCTGCTGAGTTCGCGGAGAACAACCTACCATTGGATTACAAGCCAAAATTCCTCTATTTAACCTCTTTTTTAAATGTTCGTGAATAAATGTGGTGTTCGTGTAAATTTAGCCTTATTTTTTCTATACAATCTCAATAACTCTTTGAATTATGAAAGGTCATTAATTGTTTGTGCTATTTGTCTGTAAGAGAGAGAAATAGTTTTCTGAAAAATACAAAAATTGAACCATTCCAATATTTAAATATGAAATCTATTATATCATTCAATGTATGTGTCGAGTGAACGAGTGGGTAAAACTCTCGATTCCCGACAGCCATGAACCGGGATCGAATCTCTCTTTGGATCCTTTGTTTTAATATGTGAATTGCAAATCTCATAAACTAGGTTGCTCTTTTTGAGCGGAATCTAATAAAGTGATTTTGGAACAATTGTGGAATATAATTAATTCAATAATATATTATCACTGATATTAAATAACTTATTCAGTAATTAAATTAATTTGTCCTCACTACTGTTTCATGAACCTATTCAATATTGTCGCGGAGATAAATAAAGCAAGGGCAAGTTTGATAATAAATTAATTTATTATAAGGGGTATTTATAGGGAGAGAGAGTACAACTTACCCCAAGTTAAAGATAATCCTAATGAACGGCGTCAGCCACCGTCCCGTTTTCCTTATTTACAGATCAGCTTCCGAAAACCCCTCACACCTGTGGTCCCCCCGGGGTCCAGGGATGATTGACAGGTGTCCCATCTGGATGGAGCTACTTGACAATATTGTCACCGCAAGAACCCGGGTTACTTCCATTGTCTAACAACCTCCAACCTGCGTATATCCGAACCAAGATAC
>CP092864.1:120499384-120515238 GCA_030710605.1 Cordylochernes scorpioides
TAAATGTGTTTAAACTCGCATCTAAAGAAACCTTTTTCTCTAATACATTTTAAGCATTCAAAAACCCGTCAAGAAAAGGATTATAAAATTTAAGCTGGAGAGTAGCTAGGGAATGAAATGGTTACTTAAATATATATTTTATTTTCCACAATCGACTCTCGATAATTTGAAACTCAAGGGACCAGAGAAAATTTTCAATTTATCAAGAGTTCAAAATAACAGGAGTTTAAACAACTAAGAGGGAGGGAGGGGAAAACCAGTAAACAAGAGTTTTAAGTTTTGGCCGTTTCGGGATATACATACTATGTTGATACAAGATTAAATAAGTGACTTACCGCAAGTTTTTAAAGTAATAAATTTATTGGGAGCTTTTTCGGGTCTTGCCCTTTTTCAAACAAGAGTTTGTTCGCAAAATTCAAGATTTATTATTTCAAACACTCGTACAATTATTCACAAATTTTCATTTTAAAAAATAAGTCAGTAATTTTTTGTTGAGTGAGCGACTTCAGTCTATCATTGTCCAATGAATTTTCGATAGTAGTGAGGGCTGTGAAGAAATCGTTACTTGTGTCGGTTCTGAGGGCGCAGAAGTTTAAGGTACTAAGAGATCTCCTAGCCTCGTGCGGCGTGGGAAATTTGGGCTCAAACATTGTTTAGTTAGTTCACGGGCTGGTCTGCCTTGAGAAAGTCGCCGGTAACATTTTCCCTCATATTTTAAATATCAGATAGAATCTTATATATATATATGTGATATCTTGGGACCTCTGGGACCAGTGTTACCTGATGCTAGACGAACCTCGATGTCAACTCTACCGTGCAGTCGTGGTGGAAGGCGACACAGCTGGGCCAAAGGTGAAATAAACAAACAGAGATTCCACTAAGAAGCGTCTGACGTCAAGAAGGAATGGGATGAGCGGAGAGAGAGATCTTTAGAGCAAGTGTTACCTTGGTGGGATCCAAGCGCAGACTGCCTATCCTAGGTTCTCGATTTAACACCAAGACCTTTCTTCTTTCCCATTGGTCGAAAGGTGTCACGTGGCCGTTTTCTATTGGCTGACCTACTTAGGTGTTACCTTCTAATTGGTCCGTGCTGATTTCTTTGTCGGAAGACACAACCGGCCTTGCCCAGGAAATACTGGTCGTTAAGCTCGACTTTTATGATTTCCGCGATCATAAAATTGGCTGTAATTTTATTAATAGTGGTGCTGACTTTAAGCCTCTTTGCTAGGCCTGACTTCTACTCTCACCTAAGCCTGATTAGTTTTAACCTTAATTTTCTCCTGTTAGTCTCCATTCCTTCTATCTGTACAGTTGCTATATTTTATTAGATTCTTACGCGGTACAGATTGATGTTAGTTGAGGCTTTCTATTTGCAGTACATAAGAAGTTATATACAGTCATGGGGTGGAACATGTGGTAGTAGATATCTAGACTATTTACAACAATTCCATGGTCTTAAATCATCACAGATGGCCCCGGATGTGAGAGGGTTCATATGGAGGGATTTAAGAGAACGGAATAGGAAGACTGTTATTAAGGAAGTAATTTTTTGAAAATTAATTAAAATGAGTTGGTATATAGCATGGGGTTGATTTCGGTATATCCATAAGAGATAATAAAGCATAAACAACTAATACTAAACATACAAGTAAAACAAAAATAGGAATAAAAGAATTAATAGAGAGCATATAATGATTATAGGTAAAAATATAAATGATTTGATGGGAAAATCATGATCTCTTCGTGATGGGCGTTAGAAAGGGTTGAGGGGTTAGTTATTACTAGGTTGAGGCAATGTCACTTTGACTCAAGTCCCAAACCATTTAATGTGCACGGCGCGGAGAACCTAGGCCATGTTTCACATGTAAATTTAAGGACCTAATAAAGTTACAGTACCACAATCGAATAGTAAGATAAGGGTGATTGTTATGGGTTTTAATAATTAGTCGTTAAGACGTACGCATGCAGGATAAATGAGGGCGAAGATCAGTGACCAGAAATCAAAGTTTTAATTGGAGTCGTCAGGGGCTTAGCGAGAAAAAGAGTAAAATAAAAAAAAAAGATGTGCCAGCGTGTGGCATGAGAGTGCCCTGGAATATATAAAAAAAAATACAATTTGCACGTATCCAAGCCAGAAGTTGGGATAGGTAAATCTGGGGGACGGTGTGTCAATATTGTTAATTACGAAATCAAAGTAGGTCAAGTCTAGCCTGCGAAGGAGTTAAAAGTTCCTGCGGAAAAGGGTTAGTATTTATCAAGAAGTAACCTTTAAAGTGGTTGTTTAAGAGGTTATTGAAGATTTTGCCCTGTTTTTAGATCATGATTTTTAGTTTGATTATAAAAGAATATATCATTGAGATATGAAATTGCGAAATTAAGGCTTTGCATATAGCGTTAAAGGATTTGAAAAATCGAAAATAGAATTGCGAAGTTAAATGCAAAGTAATATTTATAAAAAAGTAAAAATAGTGATGACATGATACAAAGATTAACACACTACAGCAGTATATAAGGGGTAATGGAAAGTGAAAATATTAAATGAAAAAAAAATAAGCAGTAATATACTCGATGGCATTGACATGGTAGCGGAAGATGAAACAATGTAAATAACATATAATTTATAAAGTGAGAGGAAATATAAAATGACAAATGCAAATTAGTGATATAAACATGAAATATAAACTTGAGATTATTAGATACGAAAGATAAAATATACAGTTGATTATAGAATAGAGTCATAAAGCAAAAGTAAATAAGTTTTGGTGAAGAAAAATAAAATAAAATGACAATAATCTAAACTGATTGGTTGACGTAAAAAAACTTATAAGAGCTAGATATTGATTAGATAAAGGATATTTTTTAAAAAATGTTCATCGAGAAAGAAGAGCAAGTAAGATTATACATAGAAATTATATATCGTGAAAGAATGGAAAGTAGTAGGCCAAATGTATGTTCCTGTTTTTTAGGATGGGTAGAGAGAGCTTTAAATTGTCCTCGATTGATATCTTTGGTCTTGTTGGCCTAAGTTGTTCTAACTTATCGAATTTGTTTTAGGTTTGACGCGACTCGTGGATCACATTGTTTCCAACTGTGAAACTTACTGAGTCCTAATGTTGTCGATTTTTTTGTTCCCTGCGCCACGTTTAGGTGAAAACGTGATTCTTCCTAAAGCGGCATTTATTCTGTTAGTGGACTGATTTGTTAGTAAATGTAAAATAACGTGTTGAGCAAGTTATTAGTAGCTAAACGGGATATCGGAGTAGAATAATGGGTTAGGGATTAGAACGATATATAGTAAAAGGCACGCACTAATATTTAATTCAATAGCTGGTAAAATTCATTAGAGAACACGGGGTGGCGACGGGCCGTAACAAGATGTCGGCTGTTTGTTTGTCCATCTCCAGCGGTAGAGGGGGGAGCGAAGCTATTTTTAATGCGATTCCGGATTCAGGTCAGGGGGCCTCTTTGCGGGGCTGCTTGCTTCTTCCAACTTATTGGATTTGTTAATTCGAAGGCCCTCAAGTTCCGCATCCCCTCCAAGCCCAATATCCCTGAGGTCATTAGCTCCGTCGAATCTACCATCAAACAGTACAGCCTGCAAGACAAACATTCCGTGAGAACATTGGTTGCCAAGACTCTATCTAAACCTTATACCCCTCCTCCCAACTACCGTGCAGACCTAAGAACACTCCAAAGACTTAAGCAGAGTAAATCCATAGTCATCACCCGATCCGACAAGGGCTCAAATACCGTCATCATGAACCAAGAGGATTACCGAGCCAAGATGCACGATCTACTCGGAGATGATACCACCTTCTCCCCTATCTCAGACAAGGTTAGCCTCTCTCTAGTTAAAGTTTTCAGAACCTCCCTACTACAGTTGAAAAAATCTAAGCACATTACCCCCGATGATTACAAGATATTTATTTCCAACCTTTCCAATAGAGCATACATCTACGGCCTGCCAAAAATCCATAAACCGGACGTACCACTCCGTCCGATTATCGCCTACCATCTTTCACCAGCTTATCCATTGGCCAAATTCCTCTCTAACTACCTTTCCCCTCTGTTACACAACCACAGGAATATATACTCCATACGTAGCACCCCCCACTTTATCAGTGAGTTAACTGCCTTAAAACCCGCCCCACATTTTATAATGTGTTCCTTCGATGTAACCTCCCTCTACCTCAGTCTTCCCCACAATCTCATCATAGATAGTCTGGAGCGGTTCCTTGGCTCACATAGTGTAGATCCCCATACAGCTTCATCCATAATACAACTTACCAAGCTCTGCTTGAACATGAACTGTTTCACATTCCTAGAAAATCATTACAGACAAATTAAGGGTTCGCCAATGGGTAGCCCTCTTTCCTCTATTGTCGCAGAAGTCGCTATGTCCGAAATAGACAACTGGATCACCCGTACCCTCCCTATAGATATACAAATATGGCGCCGTTATATTGATGACGTCTTTTGCTTATGCAGACACGGCCAGGAGAGCACCATACTTGCAGCCCTCAATAGTTTTAACCCCAACATCTCCTTTACTTTGGAAATAGAATCAAACCAGGTCATCCCATTCCTAGACATCCTAATAATACGTACCGCATCCTCATTCCACACCACAGTCTACTACAAAAAACAGTGTCCCCCCAGTTATACCCATTTCAATTCACACTGCCCCATTTCCCACAAAATCAACATAGTAAAAGCTCTCACTAAAAGAATCTATACCCACTGTTCGCTCGATATATTTAAAGAAATTGAGAAAAATCTCATCATATCGCACCTCTCCATAGCATCGTTTCCGCTTGAATTCATCAATAGACATTCATATACACCTGGCCCCTCCAACCAACCTAAAATTTACAGATCATTATGTTTCCTTCCCTACTCCCCCTCCTCAGCCGACATAGCCAGAAGCCTTAAAGCATACGGTATCCGCACCTTATATAAAAACTCCTCCAACCTGCTCACATCCCTCCGTCACCCATATACTAAATCGCATGCCCCCCCTGATCCCCTCCATTCTGTTGGCGCGGTCTACTCTGTCTCGTGTGAGCAATGCTCTGCCACATACGTTGGCGAGACAGGTAGATCCGTCGCCATCAGAATGTCTGAGCATTCTAGAAACATCTCCAACCAAGACACCAGGTCCCTCCTTTACCAGCACACACTCAATACTGGCCATACATTCAACACCAACCACCCCACCATACATTACAGACGCATTCATAACCAGCACCAGCGATTAGTTCTCGAATCCATAGAATCCCACAGACATAACAGCATCAACCGTAAAATAGATCTTCCTGATGCCTATCGTGCTCTCCTGGCCCTGCAGTAATAACCATAACACGATAGCCCGATATCAACATTTCCTAAAATTCTTCGAAATATCGCATATCCTATAATTTACGTTAACATATTCCTCTATAGACTCAAACTCCAAATATACAAATGCCCTATTTGCCTACTATCTCTTTAATTACAATATTCATAACAAATGAAAAATCCCCATTTGCATAGCACATTCCGCTAATATGTAAATAATCATGTGTATATACTCTCTTTCTAGCCACATTACCTACGTTATAGTGTCACGTCTACCACGCCTGTAGAAGGGTATTTTGCCCGAAAGCTCGCACCGTTATAATTGTCTAATAAAGAAACTTTTCTTCTTTTATTCCCTTTTATCGCATAAATAATACCGAGAAGATTATAACTGTCTTTATACGTTCGGAGATATTATTTCTAAAATTGTAAACGCAAAAGGGTTTTGATTTGTCACGTTTGGTGACAAGCGTTATGGGACTGACATAGGGAGATACAGAGGTTGTAATTATCCTGTGTTCAAGCATTTGTTCGATTTGTGTTTGTATTTCGAAAATCCGGTTATTGTATCTATTGATATTAAATCGAATGGTTTTTGGCGGACTTAGTAAAAATGTTATTCAGTGATATCGGGTTAGAATTGAATGAAATTGCGACTATCTACGTGGACACGCTTTGAGGTTAAATGTGTCACAGGCGTGATGAAGGCGTCTTTGGCCTGAAAAGTGAAAGAGTTTTGTGGTGTAGCTCTGTGACACGAAGCGAAAAAATTGTAAATGAAAAGGTGTCACGTGAAGTCTTTGTTTGGTACAAAATCTAACCTGTTTTACTAAGAATAACAAATTTACTAAAGTCATGGGTGCTGGTTGTACGAACATATCGATAATTTTTATATTGTTAGTGGATATGACACGTTTAATGTGAGAAAAAAAAGATTGTGTGTGTTTAGTAGGGCGACGTTATGGAGCTTGTGTGGCTCGAAATTGGATTTGGGTGTTAAGTCGCGCACTAAAAATTTGTTGCCAATTAGAAAAAGTGATGTGAGAGGGTGTTGTTTATTTTGTTGAGAGTGATTTGTCGATATTTAAATATGCATGTAAAAGGAAGGAGTGTAGTTATGTGGGAATTTAACGATTGGAATAGTTTTGGAAGGCTGTTACTTAGGTTATTTCTGTCTAATGCTATGAAAGAAAAGGACATAGGGGCGTTGAAAATGGGATTAGGAACATTACAATGAGACCAAATAAGAGTGTTGGAGTTCACCACGTGTGAGCAACCCGTTCCAGGAGGGGAAAATTTAGTAAATGGGACAGTTGTATTAACCTGTCTATGGGACAGGTGTTGCTTGCACGAAGTGAATTGGTAAAAGGTAGTTGGTAGAGGTACATTATCTTGATACAGGAGTAGCTGAGAACAGTTTATAATTAGTAGAAATCGTTTTATGGAATTAAGGAATAAAATGCCAAAAGGCACGGGTGTATCGATGATATGGAATTTTAGATTCCGCGTTATGTTACATATTTTTACGTTTAAAAAGATATAATCTATGGTGAAAATATTGTTAGCTATGGCGTTAATAGTTAAGTTAAATGGATGGACAGGTATTTTCTTTTACAAACTGGTTTCTATTATTTTAAAAGTATTCTGCCTAATTATAGCGATAGATGCTCCTGTATCAAGTAGTAGAGGTAGGTTTACATTATTGGACAGTTCAGCTCGAACGAGCAATTGTTCAACAAAAATTATAGAAGGAGGAACCTACTGTTGTGCTGTCTTGTATGTCGGAACAGTCCTGGTCTTGTGCCATGGTTGGAGGTTCCTTGGGACAGTTAAGAGTTCACTGCTTGCGCTGGGCTCGTGGTTTAGAGGTGGTCGGGGGAGCAGGTAACATTCGCTCGCGTGTTGATAACTCGGAGGGGCGCTTGCAGGAGGTTTGGTGGCTTTCTCAGTCTTGTAGAGTATTGTAGTTGGGCCCGATCTGCTTGGGCGTCGTAGTTGGTGAAGAAGCTCTGCGCCTCGTACGAACCATCGTAGCGCGGTAGCTCCACATCCCGCGATAGTCCGGCCACGGCAGAAAGCTGATGTAGCGTCCTGGTCAAACTCCCCAGGACATCTGATACCGGCGGCGGGGGCGTGGCGTCCTCGTGGCTGGGGGGAACTTCCTGCGTCCTACCGAGGGTGGTTTCTTTCTTTGGAAAAGTGGTGTTTTCGCCACTTTCGAAGTCGGGATCGGACTCCATTGGTTCCTTTGGATCCTCTTCTCTTCCTTGTTCCATCTTTCTGTACAGACAGTGGTCTATTTGCTTACTTGTACCTTGGCGTCCACTATCCTGTCGACTCTTCGGACGGGGGAGTCTGTGATATCTTGGGACCTCTGGGACCAGTGTTACCTGATGCTAGACGAACCTCGATGTCAACTCTACCGTGCAGTCGTGGTGGAAGGTGACACAGCTGGGCCAAAGGTGAAATAAACAAACAGAGATTCCACTAAGAAGCGTCTGACGTCAAGAAGGAATGGGATGAGCGGAGAGAGAGATCTTTAGAGCAAGTGTTACCTTGGTGGGATCCAAGCGCAGACTGCCTATCCTAGGTTCTCGATTTAACACCAAGACCTATCTTCTTTCCCATTGGTCGAAAGGTGTCACGTGGCCGTTTTCTATTGGCTGACCTACTTAGGTGTTACCTTCTAATTGGTCCGTGCTGATTTCTTTGTCGGAAGACATATCCGGCCTTGCCCAGGAAATACTGGTCGTTAAGCTCAACTTTTATGATTTCCGCGATCATAAAATTGGCTGTAATTTTATTAATAGTGGTGCTGACTTTAAGCCTCTTTGCTAGGCCTGACTTCTACTCTCACCTAAGCCTGATTAGTTTTAACCTTAATTTTCTCCTGTTAGTCTCCATTCCTTCTATCTGTACAGTTGCTATATTTTATTAGATTCTTACGCGGTACAGATTGATGTTAGTTGAGGCTTTCTATTTGCAGTACATAAGAAGTAATATACAGTCATGGGGTGGAACATGTGGTAGTAGATATCTTGACTATTTACAACTATTCTATGGTCTTAAATCATCACATATACATATTAATAAAATCAAGTGAAAAAGTGTTTGATCAAATTCGTTATTTATTATTTTAAACATTTGTACAGTTATTCACAAATGTTCATTTGAGGCAAGATACTATTCCTTCAACTTCAAATTACCGAGGGGACCAATTAATATTGATTTTATTGAAATTATCGAGTATTTATCAAGGTACCGGGAAAACCTTTCAAGTTATCGAAAGATTCAAATTAACGAGTTTCAAATTATCGAGAGTCGAGTGTATATTATAAAACCGATATTTGAATATTATATTTATTTAGCATATAATAATATGTAATTCAGACACCCAAATATATACTGCTAGAATTAAAAATTAAGTACCCTCAACTAATTATTTGTGTAAATATTATTTTTTTACTTTAAAGAAATTAATAACCTGTTTATGTTTTTTCAAAAACACATGTAGAGCGTTATATATATATATATATATATGTAGTAATCCCGAGGTGGAATGTACTGGGCAGTCGTGGTAGTGGGTGCGTGATGGGATTCCCGCACTGGGACAGCAAGAGACAGAGGCAGGTCTAGATGGTAAACTCCAAGAAGTAGAGGTAGACCACGGACGAAGGTAGTCGGACCATGGACGTCACGGATGCCCTAAGTCTACATCGCGGATAGGGGTGAGAAATCTGACTGACCGTATAACGGCGTCGCTCTGAAACAACTACTAACTTTGTCTCATCTTGGGGGACCTTATATATTGGCCTCTGACGAGTTCTGATTGGATCCCGTAATCACGCCACCTGTCAAGCGCTGGGTTATTAATTATGTCTGGCCACGTGTCGGCCACCTGCTGACGGGGGAATGAACTCATTAGCATAAACACCTGTTAGTCTGGGTTGTTTATCATGTCTGGCCTTTGTCGTCTGGACTATGGCGTCGTCTGATCTAGCTTTACCTCTTTGCTTTATTTTATTGTCACTTCTATTATTCCTAGTTTGATACATATTTTTATATACAGATATGGGGTTATAATAAACATTAGAAGAAGATTGTGCTCTATCTACCTTAAAATATACTACAGAATGTGTCCCCGGTGATGAAGGTTTGGTTGGGGGAATGACATGTAATGAATGATAACCTAACAAACCTATTATAAAAACTAAAAGAAATAATTTGTATACAAATTAGTTAAAATTATTATGAAGTTACAAGTTAAAAAGAGAAAGATGTTGTAAGGGTGGTGTATCAATAAAAACGTACAAAATGAATGATAAAAGATTAAGAGAAGGTATATAATACAAAATGGTAACTATGATAAAATGAATCGTACAAGGAAAATAATATCTTATTGTATTAAAGATGAGAGAAAAAAATGAAGTTAGTTTATTGACTGAACTTATAATGTGACGCTAAGGTTGAAAAAGGGAAAGGGGGTATCTGAGCATGTTTCTGCAAGGTAGTATCCCAAACATTCTGCAATGCAATGCGAACTTGTTTAAGTGAGGCATTGTTTTCATTAACAGAAGGCCCAAGATATTCCGTCTGCATCATTAGCTCAGACAGCGGAAAGAGTTGGGAAGATAGATGGAGGTAAAAGGGGGAGGTAGAGGTAAGAGGGATCCCTGTTGTCCATAATGATTGTGCCCGGTTGAATTGTGAAAAAAGAAAAAAAATGAAAAGTTGAAAAAATGAAGAATTGATATGATGCGTCGGGCGATGAGGAAAAAAAAAATATCGCGCTGGATATCCTGAACTCATTATTGGGAATGGTATAGTGAGGAAGGATTGTTCCAGTCGGATTAATCAATGAAAAAAAACAAAAATGTTCGGCGAACTGGAATCCCTTGGAAGGTTGGAGGTTTGAAGGATGCGGAAAAGGAGAGGTGGGTGTAAGAGATTTATTGTTGTCAATTTTGATTGTGTCCGGCTTGTGTGGTGAAAAGAAAAAGTTGAAAAATGAAAAAATGATGAGCCGGACGATGAGAGAAAAAAATAAAAAACTAACTGGGTCTCCTGAGCTCACTGTTGGGAAATGTACAGCGAGGAAGGGTCTTCTAGTTAGGTTAATCAATAAAAAAAAAAGAAAATGGCTGACAAACAATAATCTCTTGATGGCTGTAAAAAGTTGGGAGGAAAGGTTCATGGGATAGAGTTAGAGGTTGTAAGGGAAGCGTCAAAAATAACATTTTGAAATCTACAAAGAAAAATAGAATGGTAAATGTTTTATCTGTTAAAGAAATATTATAAATATTGTTATGTGTAGGTTTTTTAAATGGTGCCTAAAATAGTTGAAGTTGTAAAATGCTAAGTCTAAACATGATGAGAAAAGAGAAAATAAAAATATTAAAGGTAATAATTTATAAAGGGTTGGTTGGTATTTGATGGCATTAATGTTGATGGCTAATAAACAAAATGATATTATCGATTAATATTGAAATATTTTATCTACATTGGTAAGTTAAAAAAAAACAAAGTCCAACACCACTAAACTATGTAAACTGTAAGTCTATATACAAATAAATGAGAGAAAAGCTAGCAAACCTATTAAATGGGAAATAATTTGGGGCACAAAAAAATTAGTTACTAGAATAAAAATAAAGATAAAGGGGAGTAGTGGTGACACATTGATATAAAATTATAAAACTATAAAAAAGATATAAGAGGAGTACATAGGAAGGATAAGTATAAAGTGAACACACAATAGCTAAAGTAAATATTTGGGAAAGTTGGTATACTATTTACAGTTTTTGTTACTTAAGGTGCCTTGAATATTTACATAATAGTTTCAGGGATGTAATACAGGAAGGAGGAGAAGTAGAGGTAATAAAAGTAAAATTAAAATATAAAAGAAAATTGACTTAAACAAAAGGTTTGTGATAGGTAGTGACGCAGTGAGGCTTAAAGGAAGAAAGGAAGAAGGTCTGAATTGGTTTCTGCAAATGACATCTCAGGAGTACTGCCCTGCAATACGAGCTTAGGAGCGAAGTATTGTTTTCAAGGTTCAGCAATCTCAAGATGCTCTGTAAGTAGCATTAGATCAGATGGGCAAAAGGTGTGAAGATTGAAGGAGAGGTAGGTAATGGGGGAATATGGGAAAGAATTTTTTTCTAAGAGAGGTTAAAAAAGAGATGGTGTCTCAAGAGTTGCACTGCTGTCGGTGATTGATTGAACCCAGGTTTGAGGAAAAAAAGAATGAAATAAAGAATGCTGGGACGGCGACCTGGGTGTAAATTAAAAAAGTCGGCAAACAGGAACTTTGCGATGGACATGGGGAGGTTAGAATGAAGGCATAGAAGGCCAATGGAAAATGATCAAGAGACGAGAGAAGCATTGAAGGCCTATAATTGAATGATTGACAGGCTGCTAATGGTGGGTACAACGGTCATTCCAACCCTTTAGAAGTAGGTAAGGGAAGACGAAGTATAAAACAAACAATTAGGGGGAGATCAGTGCGACCTTGAATTTGTTGTCGCGCGCGTTGGGATGAAGTCTGGAATTAATTGTCCTTTTCTCTTTGTCGTGCCTGTCATTTGTACGTGGTACTGATATTTCTCTACTTTCTATTATAGTGGGATTTATATTATTACATAACTCGGGGAATTTTCAATTTTTGGATGTTATAGTATGGGGCGTGTCTTTATATTTATTAGTAACTATCTTGATTAACTTCGTCCACGAGGTTCTGGGATTCTCTAGGTGAAAATAACCTTAGTTTCTCAGTAAGTTTTGCGTCAAGATGTTCAGACAAACGTTAGATTGGAGATTATTAGCGGTGATTAGGTTTAGAAAAATTATAAAATAATGACTTTACCAAATTTTTTAAGAGAAAAGGTTATGGCATGGGTACGAAATTCGGTAGAGTTTCGTGAATTAACAATTTAACACAGGCAGGAATGAAATGCAATGGGGTATGGAAATTTTATGGTATGTTATTTAGTTTTCGCATTTTACATTTATGGTTGTATTTGTAATTGTGGGAAAAATGGGAGGCACATTTTGAGATGAGATAATTTAAAATTGATATTTATAAAAATACAAATCTAGGACCAGTTTTTTAAAACTTTTAAATATTGAGAACTATCAATTGAAATAGTAATAGGTTAAGTAAAATAAAGAGCGTAATAAATTTAATTATTAATACTATGGCCATAAATAAGGTATTAAAAAAAACACACAAGTAAGTTTAGAAAATATGATTCGAGTAATTAAAATATAATATGATTTTTTTTATGAAAAATTGAAATTAATTAATTTAAATTTAAAAGTTGCTTAAAATAAAGTAAAAATTGATAAATGAGGGTGTATAAGATTTAATATTTGAATTTAAATGCTATAAAAATGGTAAAATAATGAACTTGAAGGATTTATAATAATAATGTTATTGCTATTAAAATGGTATCGAATAATTAATTCAGAGCAAACGGAGATAGTGTTACATTAAATAGTTCTGTAGAGAAAATTCTCTTACCAGATGGATGTCTTGAATGGGTCTTGTGGAGTGGGCTGAGATGAGGCTTGGTGATCACTTTTTGCGATGGTTGCCATGGGACATCGTCGATGTTGGTTGACGGGGCAATGTCAGGATTTCTCGATGATTCTTGTCTGCCTGTTCGAGCCGATGGAGGAAGATGTTCGTGGCGCAGTAGATGTCGATGGGGGCGATAATGACCTCCTCGGTGCGAGGTGCAGCTAGTCCTCGCATGGCGTCTTTTAGGTGGCTTACTCGGTCTTCGCAGTGGGGCTGTATGTTGGTGAGGGCATCCGCGACGTACTTGTCTCTGACCTCCGTCATCCTCTGCACGCTGCTGTCCTCAGGCATCCTGTCGACTTTAACGGGTTCTGTAGTAATCCCGAGGTGGAATGTACTGGGCAGTCGTGGTAGTGGGTGCGTGATGGGATTCCCGCACTGGGACAGCAAGAGACAGAGGCAGGTCTAGATGGTAAACTCCAAGAAGTAGAGGTAGACCACGGACGAAGGTAGTCGGACCATGGACGTCACGGATGCCCTAAGTCTACATCGCGGATAGGGGTGAGAAATCTGACTGACCGTATAACGGCGTCGCTCTGAAACAACTACTAACTTTGTCTCATCTTGGGGGACCTTATATATTGGCCTCTGACGAGTTCTGATTGGATCCCGTAATCACGCCACCTGTCAAGCGCTGGGTTATTAATTATGTCTGGCCACGTGTCGGCCACCTGCTGACGGGGGAATGAACTCATTAGCATAAACACCTGTTAGTCTGGGTTGTTTATCATGTCTGGCCTTTGTCGTCTGGACTATGGCGTCGTCTGATCTACCTTTACCTCTTTGCTTTATTTTATTGTCACTTTTATTATTCCAAGTTTGATACATATTTTTATATACAGATATGGGGTTATAATAAACATTAGAAGAAGATTGTGCTCTATCTACCTTAAAATATACTACATATATATATATGTCGATTCCTTCCGTTGTGGAATCCTGTCGACTCTTGTCGAATCCTGCTGTTGTGGAATCCTGTCGACTTAATCTATGGTATGAGATCCTGTCGACTCTCGCTATACTGTGATAACCGAGAGGAACAGACAGGATGTGGAGAGTTTTCCAGTACCTCTCTGCACCTTGGAAGACCTTTAACAGTTCTCACAGAGTACGGGCAGTCGTGGTCGAGGCAGAGTGGAAAGCTTGGGAATTTCACACAAAAAACGAAGAGACACAGTTGTACTAGGAAAGTTCCGTGAACAGATAAAAGTCGAGGTAGGGGCGAAAAATGGAGATAGAAGAGTTCTTACTGGTCTACATGGTCGATGAGGTGGACCTTGGACACAACCGACGAGGGCACATGCTGATGGTGAAGTGACTACTTATTTCTGCGAATTGACAGCTTTATATATCTTTGCAAAGAGGAAATATTGGATTTCAGAGGATGTAACAAGGGCGTGGATCGGAAGATGTCATTGTATACTCCTGGAAACGCCTTGAGAACTTGCTATCTGTAGGCCTCGTTGGACTTCTATCTCAACTCTTAATCAATTACATAGTTTTATTTATTTATCCTCTGTTTGTACAAAGTACATTACATATGATGATGTAATGACACATGTTAATCATGCATATAAATATTTACATATGTGTTTCTATTATACAACATCAAAATCTTGTTATAAGTTATATACAATATGGGGTTGTTGGTTTAAATTACCATATATATAGTAGATAGCTATGTATCTTTAGATGTGATATTACTTAAAACTTTACAACTGAAAACTCTGTTAGTGTACTATCTATATGGATATGCATGATGATATTGGAATCAGTTTACAGATATGTATGACAGATATATTAAAATCTTCATTGACTTTTGGCCGCTTTTTACTTTTAAAAAAGAATAATAAAGCAATTTGGTGATGATAAAAAAATAAAGGAAAATTTGAAATGAAAAAATCTACAATTGGATGATTGAATGAATTTAAAAAATAATAATAAATATCTCTACTGATGTATATATAGAGAGTGACACATGAAGTAAAAAATAACGAAATTTTTGGTATATAGATTGCTATGTATAGTTCAGTATCTTTGGAGAAGATTGCTTAAAACATTACAACTGAAAACTCTGTTTGTGTATTATCTATATGGATGTTTGCTAAGGATAACTGTATGTTGACCCAAATATATCTAGTCATGATATTGAATTTCGAATTTAAAAATATAAATACACTTCTTTTCATAATTTCATCAAATTTCACTATTATTGTCAAGCAGGATTTTGTATGCAAGTCCCTTGGACAATTAACGTAAAACTCTTCATTTGAATGGCAGAGAATCGACGCAATGCCGAGAAATAAGTACAGTCGACTCTCGATAATTTGAAACTCGTTAATTTGAATCTCTCGATAATTTGAAATTTTTTCCTGATCCCTTGAAAAATACTTCAATATTGAAAGAATAGTATCTTGCCACAAATGAAAATTTGTGAATAACTGTACAATTGTTTAAAATAAAAACAAAACACGATTTGTTTATCAAACTTTTGTTTGAGAAAGGGCAAGACCCATAGGCTCCTAATAAATGTATTATTTTAAAAACTTACGGTAAAAAAGTCACTTATTTAATCATATATCAACATAGTATGTATATCCTGAAACTGCCAAAACTTCAAACTCTTAGTTGTTTAAACTCCTGTTATTTTGAACTCTTGATAAATTGAATTTTATCTCTGGTCCCTTGAGTTTTAAATTACCGAGAGTCGAATATATATATTATTCGATTGATATTAAAATATTATTTTATACAAACATCAATAGAATGATTTACCCTAATTTTATATACCTATTTGAGATTTATTCGTTTTTAATTTGTTTTGACCTCTTCCGTATAAGTTTGTTACAATAAATAAAGCTCTTGTGCTTTCAGCCGACCTCCCCTCATCGCCCCCCTTAATACCGGGGGATAATCGTCAGGAGGGGGCTGACTTCCG